>JANCRA010000115.1:889655-1045318 GCA_024362935.1 Setophaga petechia | reverse complement strand
TGGCTGCTTTATCACTGGGGAATATTTTGTGTGGACATGAAAGGAATTGAGTTAGACACATGCTATAATCCCAGGTTTTTTGCCCATTTTTTTTTTCCCTTTTTCACTCTTTTCTGTCTTTTATATTTCCCTGTAAAGAGTTCTGTATCCAACACTGATTTGGGGATTCACACCAGTCCTGCAGCTCCCCTCCCAGCAGGGCCTGTTATAGGTTTGCTACTGACAGCTGGAAAATTCTGTGTTCTCCAAAAGTTAAACCCAACTTTTAAACTTATTTAAAGCTATTTTAACCTTTTAAACCTAGGTTTGCTATTCACAGCTGGAAAATTCTGCATTCTCCAAAAGTTAAACCCAACTTTTAAACCTATTTTAACCTTTTAAAACCTATTTTGTTAAAACAAAATAGGTTTGCTACTTACAGCTGGAGAATTCTGTTCTCCAAAAGTGAAAACAAACTTTTAAAACTACTTAAAGCTATTTTAATCTTTTAACCAATTTAAACATTTTAAGCCTATGTTGTTAAAGGTTTACTACTTACAGCTGGAGAATTCTGTGTTCTCCAAAAGTTAAACCCAACTTTTAAACTTATTTAAAGCTATTTTAACCTTTTAAACCTAGGTTTGCTTGTGAAGGGAATCAAAGCTGAGCTTTAGATTAAGATCAGCATTGGCACAGCAAGAACTAGACTCAGGATTTTACATTTTCCAGGCATTAATCTGGGCAGTTTCATTGAGACAAACACTTTTGATCATCACCAGAATAAATTCATCAGTCAGAAAAATCCATTCTGTTTGGAAAATTCATCCACAAACACCAGAGGTTGATGTCCAAAAGGAGACAGAGCAGTGCTGGGACTTTATTCCAATCAAGGCAGAGGCCATGGGGCATCCCCTGGGGGTCTCTCCAATTTTTGGAGGATGAAGCCTCCTTTTTATCCCAATTTCCAGCCACATTTCCCTTCTCTCTTTCCCCATTTCTGAGGTGCTTGAGAGGTTCAGACTTCCCAGAACACCTGATCCCAGAGATTCCCCTCTAATGTATAACCCTGCCTTTTAATTGTTAATTCTTATGGAATTTAGGGTTTTTTTCCCATTTCTGAGGTACTTGAGAGGTTCAGACTTCCCAAAACACTTGATCCTGAAGATTCCCCTCTCATGTATAACCCTGCCTTTTCATTCTTATGGAATTTAGGGGTTTTTCCCCATTTCTGAGGTACCTGAAAAGTTCAGACTTCCCAGAACACCTGATCCCAAAGATTCCCCTCTAATGTATAACTCTGCCTTTTAATTTTTAATTCTTATGGAATTTAGGTTTTTTCCCCCATTGTTTCTTTCATCTTTCCATGTCTAATTTCATTTATCAGCCAACCTAAAGTTTATTTGTACAAGCAAATCTCTTTTTCCATTCATCACTCAGTGAAATCCTCCCCATTATTTCTTTCTCTCCCAGTGCTGGTTTTATCCCCCAGCAGCCCCACAGCTGGTTTGGAAACACAAATCCACAATTCCTCTCCATTCCACCCAGCAGCTCCCACACCCAGCAGCTGCAGGAGGTACCTGAGCTCCTCTCACATCTGCAATTCCACAACCAACCTTGCTGTTCTTGGCCTGCCAGCCCCAGAGCCGCGGGGATTTTTGGTCAAACAGCCAGGAGGGATTTCAGAGGAAAGCTGGCAAAACGTTCCCAGCTCTTGGGCTGTTCTGCTTCTCTCCTTGACACCACCACAGGAGTTAAAGAAATATTTTCCCTGCTGGGATGTTTCACATTCTCCAACTCTGCTGAACTTTGCTCACCAAACCCTTTTCCTGCTTTCCTCGTAAAACTCAAAGCCATGAAACTTCAAACAGAGAAGAATTTAAACAGATTTAAACAGAGAAGAATTTAAGACAATTAAAGCATTTCTTTCTCTGCCCCAGTCCTCAGCAGGATATTCCTTTCCCAAGTATTCACACTCATCTACTCCTGAAAATTTAAGATATTTTGTCAATATAAATGTAAATCTTCAAGAAGGTAAAATTCAGTGTGTAGCACAAACTCCAGGGTGAGCACTGGAGGGGACCTGACACAAAGTGCTGCTGTCACAAAACACCTTCCAATATTCCTCTGGAATGAAATACAGATACAAAATCCATTTTTCCTCCCACTCTCAAAAGCACAGGATTTGTATTGCACAGCTTCATCACAGCCAGTGCTTTGACAGCTCAGACACCCAATTCCAACAGGAAATCCCCTGTTTTATTCCAAATATATCAGTTTGTTGCCCGTGTTCCTTGGGCTAGCACAGCAATTCCAAATATTTGATAATTTAATTGCAGAATTACCATGAAATGGCATTTTCAGGATGGAGGTGGCAGCTCAGAGCCACAAGCAGGGGACAGGTTTGCAGTGACAATCACAATTCCAGCCAGGCAGAGCAGCCACCCCTCAGGGTTTCCAGCCCTGAATGACCCTGACAGACTGTGGAGTGTTTATTTGTTCTGCTCTAAATCCATCTTCCCCAGACTGCCACGTTGTGTTAGCCCCTCATTTCCTCCCTTCAATCACTTCATTATTTCCATTTCTCTGTGATGCTGATACATGAACTTGCATCTTTTGTAAAACCTGAGCTCTTCCCTTTTAATGAGAACCTTTGACTTTTTTTACTTTTTCTGCTCTACATTTATTTTTACCTCATTCCTTAATCATTAATTCCTCTTTTTAACTTTACTTTTTTTTTATTGCCTCATTCCTTATTGCAAGACACTCAGGGAGGTGTAGGAGTTCCTGACTTCATTTTCTCCTCGCATCAGAGGAAGCTGATCTACACTTTTCCAGTAAAGCTCAACAATCAGCTGAATTAACCCCTCTAAGAATAAAAAGAAAAAAAGAAAAATCATCTCAGGAACTCAGCCTGGGGCCAAGGGTGCTGGAGGAAGGAACAACACACAGCAATGATCAGCAAGCTCTGCAGAGCTCTCGCAGCAAACACAGATGGCACACAGACACTCAACTGCTACACACACATTTCATGACATTTTGGAAGCAGCACATTTGGGTTTGAATACCCCAAGCTGTTACTCTGAGCAGCTTCTTTCTTTTTTGTTTTCTTTTTTATTCCCTTTTTTTTAACCAACAAAACTCTGCCTCGCTTATTTTCATATTTCAACGCGCCCACAGCACAGATCTTTGAGCGTGCTTGTAGTAAAACTATTAACATGGAGCTGGATGTTGCTGTGATCCCTTTGCTTCTCCCTCTTGCCTTGGAGGGAGCCAGGAGCCAGTGGAAAAAGAAAAGCAATATATAAACCCATCAGGAGGAGAGCTAAAGGATCAGACCCCTTCAGAAACTCTTCTTGTTCCTGGAAGTGACTTTGAGGTGCCTCTGCCAGGTTGTTAAAGCTCTGTGGGAACAGCCCCACAGCCCTGAGCTTTCTCTGCCCACCTGTCCTGGATTGCCAAGCACCTTGTGCTCTGTTTGCCATCTGCATGGCAGCTGTCTCCTGTTCAGTGGGCAGCTTGCCTTATCTCTCCCACACCCACTCCTCCCTCTGGGCAGACATCTGCTGATAACAGCCATGGAATGGCCCTGCATGGCTGATAAGAACTGCAGCATCCCATTGGGAGATGTGAGCCCAGAGGGAGGAGCCAAGCATTCCTACCTGGATATAATCTGAGATTCTGCAACACCAGCCAAGCATTCCTACCCAGATATAATCTGAGATTCTGCAACACCAGCCAAGCATTCCTACCTGGATATAATCTGAGATTCTGGAACACCAGCCAAGCATTCCTACCTGGATATAATCTGAGATTCTGCAACACCAGCCAAGCATTCCTACCTGGATATAATCTGAGATTCTGGATCACCAGCCAAGCATTCCTACCTGGATATAATCTGAGATTCTGGAACACCAGCCAAGCATTCCTACCTGGATATAATCTGAGATTCTGGAACACCAGTCAAGCATTCCTACCTGGATATAATCTGAGATTCTGGAACACCAGCCAAGCATTCCTACCTGGATATAATCTGGAGATTCTGGAACACCAGCCAAGCATTCCTACCTGGATAGAATCTGAGATTCTGGAACACCAGCCAAGCATTCCTGCCTGGATATAATCTGGAGATTCTGAACACCAGCCAAGCATTCCTACCTGGATAGAATCTGGAGATTCTGAACACCAGCCAAGCATTCCTACCTGGATATAATCTGAGATTCTGGAACACCAGCCAAGCATTCCTACCTGGATATAATCTGGAGATTCTGGAACACCAGCCAAGCATTCCTGCCTGGATATAATCTGAGATTCTGGAACACCAGCCAAGCATTCCTGCCTGGATATAATCTGAGATTCTGGAACACCAGCCAAGCATTCCTGCCTGGATAGAATCTGGAGATTCTGGAACACCAGCCAAGCATTCCTGCCTGGATATAATCTGAGATTCTGGAACACCAGCACGGCTTCTGCACTGCATTGCCCAGAGGAACAGCAGCTGCCTCTGCCCCTGGATCTTCAGAGGCAGAGACTGCACCTTTCTCCAGGATCCCTGCTCCAGCAGAACCAGCCCTGACACTGCAGGAGGGCTGAGCCACAATTCCAATGGCACTGCTGCCAACAGCCTGACCCACAGGGTGTCAGGCTGGGTTCTGACTCTGTCAGTGCTGGTTTAGTTACTGCATTGTTTATTTTATCCTTTTATTTTCTTCCCTGTTAAAGAACTGTTATTTCCTGCTCCCATATTTTTTGCCTGAGAGTCCCTTAATTTAAAATTTATAGCAGTTCAGAGGGGGGGAATCACATTTTCCATATCAAGGGATGCTCCTGCCTTCCTCAGCAGACACCTGCCTTTCCAAACCAAGACACCACCACAGAGAGGTTTTTTTGCCATCCTCATTCTTCCCCAGCCTGTGCAGAAATGAAGATGCCCCAATTCCCCTTCTAAAATCAGATTCAAACCCTCCCTGGCAGCTCTGCAGGCAGCACAATCCCCCTCCATGGCACTCATACATCAGATTTATGAGCACTGAAATATGCTAATTAAATAAAAGCCATTTCTCAGGTTTTACATTCAGTGGGGTTTTTACTGAGGAAGCAGAGCTGGCCGTCCACCAGCTGCCACAGCAGCCAGGGATAGGACACAGAGATGTGAATTTCTGTATTTTATCATCAATTTTATTCCAAAAAGAACCTGGCAGCACCTGCTCTGAGCCCAGAGCTGTGCAAAATCATCCATTCAGTCACCAACACTCATTTTGGGGAGGGAATAACCCAGGAGGTGCTGGCTCCCAAAATGCTGCTGTAAAGCCCAGCTGCACTGAGCCCTCCTGCAGGGTTTGTGCCAGAAATCAGAGACTCGGTGCTGCCATACCCCAAACAACCCCTTTAGCCACAAATCCCACAGTTTGTATAAAGTTTTATCACCTCTCAAAACAAAAAAAAAAAAAAACCAAAAAAAAAAAAAAAAAAAGAAGAAAAAAGAAAAGAAAAAAGAAAGAAAAGAAAAGAAAAGAAAAGAAAAGAAAAGAAAAGAAAAGAAAAGAAAAGAAAAGAAAAGAAAAGAAAAGAAAAGAAAAGAAAAGAAAAGAAAAGAAAAGAAAAGAAAAGAAAAGAAAAGAAAAGAAAAGAAAAGAAAAGAGAAAAAAGAAAAGAAAAGACTCCCTCATGGGCAGGGTTTATGACAAGAATCACTCAGTTACTGCTGTACCCCAAAGAGTCCCTTCAGCCACAAGTCACATTTATTTAAAGTTTTATCACATCTCAAAAAAGCAGAAGAAAACATTCCCTCGTGGGCAGGGTTTACAGGTTTTGGCCTCCAGCAAATCTCACCCTTCAGGAAGGGGGGATGTCTCCAGAGAGAGCAGAGCATTAGTAGGCAGATCATCTCAGCTCTAATTACACCTGGCATTCAAACAATAATTAAAGCCCAGAATAATTTCATTTAGGCCTTCACTAACAGGGGAAATAAAAGACATCAATGCTGTGCCCAGCTCTGGGCCCTCAGCTTGGGAAGGACCTTGGGACCCTGAGCACATCCAGAGGGGCTGGGAACACAAACCCTGAGAGGAACCCCTGAGGGAGCTGGGGGTGCTCAGCCTGGAGAAAAGGAGACTCAGGGCTGCCCCCATCACTGCACAGCTCCTGAAAGGTGCCTGTGCTCAGCTGGGGCTGGGCTCTGTCTCCAGAGCACACAGCCTCGAGCTGCACCAGGGGAAATACAGGCTGGATAGCAGGAAAAAGGTTTTTCCAGAAAGAGTGATAAAGTTCTGGAATGTTCTGCCCAGGGAGGTGGTGCAGTCCCCATCCCTGGGTGTGTTTAACAAAGCCTGGATGTGGCACTGGGGGCCAGGGTTGAGTTGAGGGGTTGGGGCTGGGTTGGACTCGATGATCTTTAGGGTCTCTTCCAACCTGCTCATTCTGTGAATTCTGTTATTTTATAATAAACATCACAGAGGGCATCAGAGCAGAGCTGAACTCCTTCCATGCCTACTCTCCAGGAATTCCTCATGAATGGGACAAGGGAAGCTGCAGAAGCCCAGCCTGGAGAGCTTGGCTGCATCTGGAGCACAACCAACCTCAGCAGCCACTGCAGGGGCTCTCAGAAAGAAGCCAAATATGAAAACCAAGCTGCATTCAGAAATAACCACAGCAGCTCTGGGTTAGGAATCTGTTTCAAGGGCCTGGAATTTGAGGATGGTACTGAACAACACCAGCTTTGGCAAAAGCCTCTCCAATTTTGTGTTTTAACCATCCAGCAGGTTTCTTGTCTCGTCCTTACAGTGCCAGTCCAAACCCTTCTGTGTTCAAACCGAGTGCTCAGTGTTTGAGCAGATCTTGAGCCATCTCCCCTTTCACATCCCAACTGAGGGTCTGAATGCTGTTAGTTGCCATTCCAACAAGTCTGAGATACAATCAGCTTAGGAACAGCACTTTGAACTATCTTTAAATTATTTCTGCCTTCAGTTGCAATGCGTGCAGGAAGCAATAATCCATATAAAGATATCCCTTATCTTAAACAGATCCAAATAGGCCAACGTATGGGATATAGGATGTAGGAGATAGGGTATCCCTTATCTGGCTCCCACAAGCATTTTGCTCTTCACACCCCATAAAGCACTGCCGGGAATTCACCTGGCTGCTGGGTTCACTTTCAATTTTGGGCACTGCCGGGAATTCACCTGGCTGCTCAGTTCACCCTCAATTTCAAGAATTGCCGGGAATTCACCTGGCTGCAGGGTTCACTGAGGATTTCAGGAATTACCAGGAATCCACCTGGCTGCTCTGTTCACTCTGGGTTTTTAGGAATTACCAGGAATCCCACTGGCTGGTGGGTTCACTTTCAATTTTGGGCACTGCCGGGAATTCACCTGTCTGCTCAGTTCACCCTCAATTTCAAGAATTGCCAGGAATTCACCTGGCTGGTGGGTTCACTTTCAATTTTGGGCACTGCCAGGAATTCACCTGGCTGCTGGGTTCACTCTGGATTTCAGGAATTACCAGGAATCCACCTGGCTGCTCTGTTCACTCTGGATTTCAGGAATTACCAGGAATCCACCTGGCTGCTCAGTTCACTCTGGATTTCAGGAATTACCAGGAATCCACCTGGCTGTTCAGTTCACTCTGGATTTCAGGCACTGCCAGGAATTCCCCTGGCTGCTCTGTTCACTCTGGATTTCAGGAATTACCAGGAATTACCAGGAATCCACCTGGCTGTTCAGTTCACTCTGGATTTCACGAATTACCAGGAATCCACCTGGCTGCTCTGTTCACTCTGGATTTCAGGAATTACCAGGAATCCACCTGGCTGCTCTGTTCACTCTGGATTTCAGGAATTACCAGGAATCCACCTGGCTGCTCAGTTCACTCTCAGTTTCAGGAATTGCCAGGAATCCATCTGGTTGCTCTGTTCACTCTGGATTTCAGGAATTTCCAGGAATCCACCTGGCTGCTGGGTTCACTCTGGATTTCAGAAATTACCAGGAATCCACCTGGCTGCTCTGTTCACTCTCGATTTCAGGAATTACCAGGAATCCCACTGGCTGCTCAGTTCACTCTCAGTTTCAGGAATTGCCAGGAATCCACCTGGCTCCTGGGTTCACTCTGGATTTCAGGAATTGCCAGGAATCCCACTGGCTGCTGGGTTCACTCTGGATTTCAGGAATTACCAGGAATCCACCTGGCTGTTCAGTTTACTCTGGATTTCAGGAATTACCAGGAATCCACCTGGCTGTTGGGTTCACTCTGGATTTCAGGCACTGCCAGCCAGAGGGGGACAATGAATGGAAGGATGCAGCCACATGAAAGCACAGCCTGGCGGTGGCAGAGGAACCCTGCCGGGAGCACATTAAAAACAAATCACTGCAGGAACAGCTCCATTGATTCCTGCCGAGCTGCTCAGGAGCAGGGGGAGCTGGGCTTTGTGTCCAGATAAGCTGTGCTCTGCTCGAGTGTGCTCCCTGGGAAAACACAACAGGCTGCCATGCAAACTGCTGACGAGATTGAAAAGCTCGGTTTTATCTCAGATGTGCTGTTCCCTGGAAATTCCCCGTGTCCATTCCCTCCATCACAAATCCAGGGATGTCACCAGCACCAGGACAGTGCCGTGTGTGTGACAAGGAGCTCCTGTCCAGGGCAGGGGGGACATTTCAAATGTTGGCTGCTCCTGAGAGCCCGGCCCTTCCTCAAAGGCACATCAGGAGATAAAAGGCTTATCTACACAAATAGTAAACATCCAGCTGGGCTGAGCTGCTTACCCCTGCCCTGGGGTTGGGAGGGCTTGGAGAGGGGGCACAAAGTGCCCTGAGATCTCTGAGGGGGTTGGAAAAGGGGAGTAAAGTCACTCCTGAGATCTCTGAGAGTTTGGAAAAGGAGAATAAAGTCACTCCTGAGATTTCTGACGGTTTAGACAGGGAGCATAAAGTCATTCCTCAGATCTCTGAGAGTTTGGAAAAGGAGAATCAAGTCATCCTGAGATCTCTGAGGGTTTGGAAAAGACCACAAAGACCCTTGAGCTCTGTGAGGATTTGGAAAAGGAAAATAAAGTTACCCAGAGATCTCTGAGGGTTTGGAAAAGAGCACAAAGACCCTTGAACTCTGTGAGGGTTTGGAAAAGGAGAACAAAGTCACCCTGAACTCTGTAAGAATGAAAAGAAGCACAAAGACCCCTGAACTCTCTGAGGGTTTGGAGAGGGAGCAAAAAGTGCCCTGAGATCTCTGAGAATTTGGAAAAAAGGAGGAAAAAGTGTCCTGAGATCTCTGAAGGTTTGGAAAGGAGCACAAAGATCCCTGAGCCTTGTGAGGGTTTGGAAAAGGAGCAAAAAGTCTCCTGAAATCTCTGAAGGTTTGGAAAAGGAGCACAAAGACCCCTGAGATCTCTGAGGGTTTGGAAAAAGGAGGAAAAATTGTCCTGAGATCTCTGAGACTTTGGAAAGGAGCACAAAGACCCCTGAACTCTGTGAGGATTTGGAAAAGGAGAACAAAGTCACCCTGAACTCTGTGAGAGTTTGGAAAGGAGCACAAAGTGCCCTGGGATTGCTGAGAGTTGGGGAAAGGAGAATCAAGTCATCCTGAGATCTCTCTGAGGGTTTGGAAAGGAGCACAAAGATCCCTGAGCCTTGTGAGGGTTTGGAAAAGGAGAACAAAGTCACCCTGAGCTCTTTGAGAGTTTGGAAAGGAGCACAAAGATCCCTGAGCTTTGTGAGGCTTTGGAAAAGGAGCACAAAGATCCCTGAGCCTTGTGAGGGTTTGGAAAAGGAGAACAAAGTCACCCTGAGCTCTCTGAGGGTTTGGAAAGGAGCACAAAGATCCCTGAGCTCTCTGAGGGTTTGGAAAGGAGCACAAAGATCCCTGAGCCTTGTGAGGGTTTGGAAAGGAGCACAAAGTGCCCTGAGCTCTCTGAGGGTTTGGAAAGGAGCACAAAGATCCCTGAGCTCTCTGAGGGTTTGGAAAGGAGCACAAAGTCACCCTGAGCTCTCTGAGGGCTCCTTGGCTCGGGGGCTGCACTTGGTGCAGAGCATTTCCAGATCTGAGGTGCCACAGACGGCTCAAAACCAGACAAAATCCGTGATGGAAGGGGATCTAGCAGGGCAGGGGCTGGAACATTCCCAGCCCAGAGCTCCAGGGACACGGCCTTGTGCTGCTCTCACCCAGGGCTGATGAGGGGGGAGAGCAGCTCCTGCTCCCTCTGCACCCCAAGGCCTCATTAAATAAAATCAACAGCTCCTGTCAGACTGCCAGGGCAGCCCAGAGCCTCTGGCCACACCAGGCACTCCTCCAACCTTCCCTTCCTTGTGGCACAGGGGAGAATTCTTTCAACATTTAGGCTGCTCTAAAAGTAAATAATTAAGATTTTTCCCTTCTCTAGCCAGCCTAGATCCCCAAAGCTCTTCCTGGCAAAGGCAAGGAAAAGCAGATGTTCAGGTCAGGTGAGATTAAAGAGAAATGTCCCATATTGGGTCATTTGTGGTTCCCCTATCCTGTAAAAGAAAAGGTAGAGACTGAAATGAAAGTCAAGGGAGAAGATCTCAGATTTGATAATTGGTTCTGCTGCTAAAAGTGACAAGAAATTGGCCAAAACGTGTCAGGACCAAAGAATTTGGCTTCAAAAATTGCCTTGGCCTGAGGAACTGGTTCCACTCTATTGATTTTATCTTGCCAGCCACTCATAAGGCTCAGAAACCCAAAATGTGAAATCCTAATTATTCCTTGGGTACCCCAGAGGCAGGAAAAGTTAAATATTAAAGGGAAAAGAAGAATGGTAGAAGAAAGAAGGGAAGGGAAGGGGAAGGGGAAGGGGAAGGGGAAAGGAAAAGGAAAGGAAAAGGAAAGGAAAAGGAAAGGAAAAGGAAAGGAAAAGGAAAGGAAAAGGAAAGGAAAAGGAAAGGAAAGGAAAGGAAAGGAAAGGAAAGGAAAGGAAAGGAAAGGAAAGGAAAGGAAAGGAAAGGAAAGGAAAGGAAAGGAAAGGAAAGGAAAGGAAAGGAAAGGAAAGGAAAGGAAAGGAAAGGAAAGGAAAGGAAAGGAAAGGAAAGGAAAGGAAAGGAAAGGAAAGGGGAAAAGGGAAAAGGGAAAAGGAGGAAAAGGAGGAAAAGGAGGAAAAAGAAGGAAAAAGAAGGAAAAAGAAGGAAAAAGAAGGAAAAAGAAATAAAAGATCAGGAAGAGCCAGGGAGAAATTGATAAATTAGGTTAGAATAAAAAGTTCCTGTGTGTGCATCAGGGCTGGGTGACTCATGAGATAAAACATCCCCCAGCCAATGGAGCTGCTTGAAGAAGTCTCCAGGGAGGAAAGCAAGGAAAAAGGGAATGAAAATTAACCAAGGCAATGATGTGGATGTTTCTCTCAGTCACAACACAGCCCAAGTGGAGGGTGGGGAGTGGGTGGGGTGTGTGGGCTGAGACACAAACAAGCATTAAAGGCATTTTGTTCAACCTGGATCCAGATAAAAGTTTGCAATTCCCAGCCTGGTGATCTGAAACAGATTATTCTGTGAGCATTTCCCAGCACAAAGGGCGGGACTGGCTGTGGAAAGGAGCAATTATTCCCTGATTTTCATGAGGGCTGCACCAGCCCCAGCAAACACTCACATGGGTGGGGTGAAGGAGCTGCTGATTTTCTCCATCCTGCTTTCCCAACTTTTCCAGGTGTCCTGTTTCCTGCAGAGCTTTTTCTAGCCCAGGGTCCTGCAGTCCTAAGTGTGTTCAAAGGCCTGCCATGGCCATGAAGCCAGGTCTGAAAGCTTCTGTCCTGCCTGCTTTGGCTCAGGGGCTTGGAGCACGCTGCTGTCACCAAGCTTTTCATTTTTATCTCTGCTAATCCCACTAATCTCTTGCTCTTTAGTTAAATTAGGCCCTCAGTAGTTACCAGTATTTCTGCTCTGAAGATCCAGAATGGGGTTACAGCAAATCCAATTTCTGTTCCCTCTTGAGTGAAATTCAGAACTCTCACTAAAGCAGGTAAGAAATATTAAATTAACTTTTTTTGTGAGCTTCTCAAGCACCCCACAAGGGAAATCCCAAAAGAATCCACAAAAAGAAGGGCAAATACCCCAAAGAGAACAGACTCTGGACAGTTTAACATGAAATTACACAAATTAAATGCTCTCTCCACCGATTTCCTCACCTGTAAAAGGAGGAAAGCATAAAAAAGGATCAGGACTGGGAGTTCTGGGACAAAGCAGCACCACTGAAAGGCAGGGCTGATCCAGGCCTAACAGAGCTGTCATTTCCCTCCCCAGAATCTCAGGTTCCAGGACTAAAACTGGTAACAAAAAGTGGGTTTGCACCTGGCAGGTAAATGCAGAGGATGCAGGTTCCGAGGGTGAGGAAAGGAAAGGTGTGAGGAAAGGTGAGAGGAAAGGTGAGAGGAAAGGTGAGAGGAAAGGTGAGAGGAAAGGTTTCAGAGGAAGAACAGTGAGAGGACAGGGGCTAAAACTGAGCAGAGGAAGGGAACAGGCAGCAAACCAAGGTGTAAAAATAACTTGGGTGAGTTTCTCATTTTGTTTGCCATTAACACATTACTGAAGAATAAATCACCTTGGATAAATGTGTTTCTTGTTCTCTTAGAGCTGCATCCAACAAAAGCAGTTTCCAGAGCAGCCCACAACTCCAGCCTGATTCTTCCTCTGCCTGGAGTATTTACTGGGCATAAAGTTCCTATTTTGTATTTACTGGGCATAAAGTTCCTATTTTGTATTTACTGGGCATAAAGTTCCTATTTTTGGCTTCACAAGTGCCCTGAGCATCTCATTTCCAGCCCCTGGGAGTCTGCCTGAACTTTATCAAAACCAATCCTTCAATTCTCCCAGTCACTGCTCCAAGGCCACAATCCCTGACACAAATTCTCACAAAGATTTTGTGTCACAAAATCAGATTTTGTGTGACAAAATCCACCTGGAAATAACTTTGCCAGGTTCCAGGCATACAGAATGCCATCCAAACTTGGGGTGCATCACCAGAAGCCATCCTTAATGTCCCTAATGATATCATGGAGGTAAAAATGAGGATTGTCCCCTTCAATATGGACATGACAACATTTAGTTTTTCCATAGGTACCCACTGGAAGAGCACCCACTCTGTGTAAATTGAAATTCAGCTCTTCTTCTAGAAGCAGCAACTTTTAGACCCATTGTGGCATTCACATTCTCTGAAAAATCCCTTTGCCCAGGATTTTTCTCCTGGGAAGCTGGGAAACCTCAGAGAAAAGGGAAACAACTCTTATCTCATTTGCTTCTCCTGTGTTTTGCTGCTTTGGGATGTGGTTGGAGATTGTTTACCCACAGGGGATTGTTCCATTGGTTTCATGTGAATTGTTTTCACTCTTTGGCCAATCAGGGCCAAGCTGTGTCAGGACTCTGGAAGGACCCATGAGTTTTCATTATTATCTTTTTAACATTCTCTAAGTATCCTTTCTGTAATCTTTAGTATAGTATAGTTTAGTATTCTTTAATATAATATAGTATCATAAAATAATAAATTAACCTTCTGAAAACATAGAGTCAGGTTCATCATTCCTTCCTTTATCTGAGGGCAATGCAAATACAACATCAAATCTGTTAAAAAATGACTTTATCCATTGAAAAATCCTGATTTTCAGCCTGGTTTTAATGAGTTTGGGTGTCCATATGGTTGAGAACCTGCTGGAGCTCCTGCAGGGCCCCAGCCCCACGTGCAGAGGAGCTGCTGCACACTCATGCACAGCTGGGATGGGTTTGGAGATTGTTTATCCACAGGGGATCGTTTAATTGGTTTCATGTAAATTGTTTTCACTCTTTGGCCAATCAGGGCCAAGCTGTGTCAGGACTCAGGAAGGAGTCATGAGTTTTCATTATTATCTTTTTTAACATTTAGTAAGTATCCTTTCTGTATTCTTTAGTATAGTATTCTTTAATATAATATAGTATCATAAAATATTAAGTTAGCCTTCTGAGAACATGGAGTCAGATTCGTTATTCCTTCCTTTGTCTGAGGACAACAAAAATACAATATTAAATCTGTTTAAAAATGACTTTCAGCCTGGTTTTAGTGAGTTTGGGTGTCCATATGGTTGAGAACCTGCTGGAGCTCCTGCAGGGCCCCAGCCCCACGTGCAGAGGAGCTGCTGCACACTCATGCTCAGCTGGGATGGGTTTGGAGATTGTTTATCCACAGGGGATTGTTTTATTAGTTTAATGTAGATTTTTTTCACTCTTTGGCCAATTACAGCCAAGCTATGTCAGGACTCTGGAAGGAGTCAGGAATTTTCATTATTATCTTTTTAGCATTTAGTAAGTATCCTTTCTGTATCCTTTAGTATAGTTTGGTATAAACGTTACTATAATAGTGTAGTATAACCTTTAATATAATATAGTATCATAAAATAATAAATTAGCCTTCTGAGAACATGGAGTCAGGTTCATCATTCCTGCCTTCATCAGGGCATTCCCTGCAAACACAATAACCAGTCACTTAATTGAACTGGAGCCCTCCCTTGCAAGAATTAATTTTGCCATGGAAGTTTCTGGAAAGTGCAATGTGGATAATTGCAGGTGGGTGCAATGAGCATTCCTCAGCCAGCTCCCTCCCTTCCTGATGCTTGCAAATGCTCAGCCAGCAAATCCTGGGAGCTGAGAGATCATCATCCATCACCTGGGTACAGAAAGAACATTTCCCCAATATTAACTCCTGGGATGGAGCCTTGGGCAAGCTCTCAGTCATCAGCGGGGCTCTGCAGCCCCACCTCACTCACAGCAGAGCACAGAGCAGCTCCTTGATTAATCTTTTATTTCCACACAGATTATCTGCTAATGTTTGAGGCTATTTGTCCATTTTCCCTGCCAGGGAGTTAATTAAAAGTGTACCAAAGAGCAGCACGCAGTTCCAGCAGTGAGTTTTTCCTGTGGTGTCATCACAGAACCTAAAGGGTGGATAATGGCAAGTCCATCGTTCCTGACCCCCAGATTCTCACAAGAGCTACTTCAAATTTTTTTAATTCAAGTATTTTGTTTTGTTTTATTACTCTGTCTTGTGAGAGAGTAATAAAATTAAATAAAAGTAGCTCTTTATCCAAGTTTCTCCTTCCTGACCCCCAGATTCTCACAAGAGCTACTTCAAATTTTCTATTTGAAGTATTTTATTTTACTTCTCTCTTGTGAAAGTAGTTCTTTATCCAAGTCCCTCCTTCCTGACCTCCCCAGATTCTCACAAGCTACTTCAAATTTTCTATTTGAAGTATTTTATTTTACTTTATTTTATTACTCTACCTTGTGAGAGTCGCTCTTTATCCAAGTCGCTCCTTCCTGAACCCCAAATTCTCACATAAGCTACTTCAAATTTTTATTTGAAGTATTTGACTTTATTTTATTACTTGCTCTTGTGAGAGTAGCTTTTTATCCAAGTCACTCCTTCCTGACCTCCCCAGATTCTCACAAGAGCTACTTCAAATTTTCTATTTTATTTTATTTTATTTCTCCCTCTTGTGAGAGTAGCTCTTTATCCAAGTCGCTCCTTCCTGAACCCCAGATTCTCACAAGAGCTACTTCAAATTTTCTATTTTATTTTATTTCTCTCTCTTGTGGGAGTAGCTCTTTATCCAAGTCCCTCCTCCATGACCCCCTAGATTCTCACATAAGCTACTTCAAATTTTCTATTTTATTTTATTTTATTTCTCCCTCTTGTGAGAGCGGCTGTTTATCCAAGTCCCTCCTTCCTGAACCCCAAATTCTCGTGTGAGCTACTTCAAATTTTCTGTTTTATTTCATTTTATTTTATTTCTCTCTCTTGTGAGAGAATCTCTTTATCCAAGTCCCTCCTCCATGAACCCCCCAGATTCTCACAAGAGCGACTTCAAATTTTCTATTTTATTTTATTTTATTTCTCTCTCTTGTGAGAGTATCTCTTTATCCAAGTCCCTCCTCCATGACCCCTTAGATTCTCACAAGAGCGACTTCAAATTTTCTATTTGAAGTGTTTTATTTTATTTTATTGCTCTGTCCTGTGACAGCAGCTCTTTATTCCTGGACAGAGACTTGGGCTGGAGCAAACCTGTGGCTGTGTGCAGTCAGAGCCCTCCCAGCCAGCCATGGGTGCTGTACCTGACCTAGTTAGGGGTGGAAATGTGGGTGAGAGCTGCAGAAATCTCCACCCCAGCAGTGCTGCAGCTCACCCTGAGCCTTGGCTTCACCTCCCTGCCCTACCAGGAGCAGAGATCCCTCCCAAAGGCATTGTGAAAATGGGTGTTTTATGATTGGCTTCTTGCAAATATTCAAATGAATATTGTATGTCTCGTGTTAGAAAGTGATGCTGTGTTGATTTTCTTAAGTAGTGTGGTAAATATAGTTTTAGGTTATAACTGCTGTGTTGATTTTCTTAAGTAGTGTGTTAAATATAGTTTTAGGTTATAACTGCTGTGTTGATTTTCTTAAGTAGTGTGTTAAATACAGTTTTAGGTTATAACAATGTTAAGATAGAAACGATGCTATGGAAGATACTTTTTTAAAGGCAGGACTCACTCCAAGATAGCAGCCACAGGACACCTGAATCTTTCAGAGAAAGAGAATTCATTGCTCCATTATCAGGAGAAATGAACTTCTTCCTGCCTTGCTCAGGATTCAGAGGGAGAAGCTGACACTGCCCAGACAGAATCCTGTGTTTGAATGGAATTTATGCATCATGGATGAGGTGTATGAATATGCAACAGGCTGTTGCTTTTAAGGTTTAATCCTCTGTTAACGTGGGTCCTTTTTCAGGTTTATTTTGCCCACAAAAGGAACCCAGACTGTCCCTAACTCTTTGTTTTCATTGTTTCATATTGTCCTAATCCAAATTGTCCAAATTATTATTAGTCTAATTATATGACTATTTTTATAACCATTTTTAAAATTTACAAACACTAAAAACAATCACTAAAAACAAGTGATTGGCGTTTTTCACAGCACCAACACTGTTGGGTTCTGACTTTGGGTTCTGATTTGGGGTCTGCAGCTCAGCCCAGCAGAGCTCAGGGGAGGATCCACCCTCCTTTGTAGGAGTGAGGGGATAGCACGGTCAGGGGACAGAGAGCAGAGATCTCTGCAGCCAGGGCTGGAATTTGGGGTTTATTGCAAAGGATGTGGGTGCAGGGCCCTGCTGGAACTTGTGGTTTATTGCAAAGGGCCTGGGTGCAGGGACCTTTTGGAACTTGTGGTTTATTGCAAAGGGCCTGGGTGCAGGGCCCTGCTGGGAGCTGCCAGCCACAGCTCAGAGCAGGCCCCAAAGAGGGAGAGGTAAAGAGAAAGAAGGCAAGAGCACAGTAAAGAGAGAATTAGAGAGTAAAAGAGAGGATCAGAGGGCAGGGTTCCTGTTACAATGCAATAAATCTTCCTCTGGTCTTGGAACTTGTGGGTTCTTGCAAAGGGCCTGGGTGCAGGGCCCTGCTGGGAGCTGCCAGCCACAGCTCAGAGCAGGACTGAGAGAAGAGAGGGGGAGAGAGGATGAGAGGGTGAGAGAGTAAAAGGGTAAGAGAGCAAGGTTCCCATTACAATACCATAAATCTTCTGTATTGAATATTCTAATTCTCACTAGCCAATCCAGTACAAGATACAAATCCTACAGCATTTCCATATACAGCCTATAACAATCATTACATTACCATCCTGTGTTACATTTTAAACCCTAAAAACTCCTCTTTGGGCCCCTTCTGCCAAGCTGTAGGGTCTGCTCTGCCCCTTGGAGCTGTCTGCAAGCAGAGGGTGTTGTTCCATCAAAAGGGGATTGTCGCAGACATATTTTTATGAGAAATCTTTCTTTAGGATTTTTTTCCTTCTGAGAAGCTGAGAGGCCTCAGAAACAAAATGTAACCAATGGTTATCTGCTGCTGTGGAATGCAACAGGTGCATCTGGGATTGGGCTCATGTGGATGTTTGGAATTAATGGCCAATCACAGCAGAGCTGACTCTCTCTCTGTCCAAGCCACAAACCTTTGTTATTCATTCTTTTCTATTTTTAGCCTGCTTCTGATGAGAACTTTTTATTCTATTCTTTTAGTATAGTTTTAACATAATATATATATCATAAAATAATAAATCAAGCCTTCTGAAATATGGAGTCAACAGCCTCATCTCTTCCCCTATCTGAAAACCCCTGTGAGCACCATCACAGGGGATCACCTTCAGCCAACCTCACCATTGTTTTCCAGTTGCTCAGTAACTGAGGGATCTCAAAGCTTGCTTTCATTTCCATCTCATTATAGTTTCCATATTCCCAAAACCTTTTGCCAGGCAATCACATTGATAAGGCTTTCCTGTTCCATCTTCCCCAACACTCCAGTCTGTTCAAATCCTCACAAAACGTGGCTGCACCCAGTCCTGAGCCCCCACACAAACACTGGAGTTTGCCTCAAAACTCAGAGAGGAGAGGAAGGCTGAGGTTTGCTTTGAGAACAAACAGGAGGAGGAAGCCCTGAATCAGCCTGTCCTGGAGGGGAAGGATGGGATGGTTGGGGTTTGCTTTGTGAAGATTTTTTTCCATCCCCACGTGCTTTGTTTCCCTGACTCTGGTGCATTGCTGGTGTGAGTTTGGTCCTGAGCAGGAGCCTTTGAGGAAATGTGCTTTGTAATTTTAATTTTTTCCTTCTCTGTGCCAGCCTGCTCCAAACCAGTCTGATTTCTCTGACAACATGCAAGCCAGGCTTTCCTGTTCCATCTTCCCCAACATTTCTCCCCTCATTGCTGCCTTCCCCATCCCGTGCAATCAGCTGGGAACCGAGGCTGTCACATCGGCTGAGCCCTGCCTGGCTGGATCAGCTCCCTCCTTGCTGCAGGGCCGGGAGGGCAGCGAGGCTGTGCAGCCCCAGGGTCCCTGCCCTTTCCTCTGTGCCATGTGTCACAGCAATGAGTGTCACAGCACGGCAGCCTGCTCTCCCTCGTTAGCTTCTCCCGGGCTGGAGCTTGTCATCGTTATCTCCAAACAGAAATTCCAGCCCCTTCTTCCTCCTCTGGTAGGTGAGGAATGCCGTGGTTGACTCTCACAATTAAAATTGTGGATGTTAAGAGAGGTTTTACAGGTTTGTATTTATGTTTCACCCCCCTTGTGTTGTTATAATGGGGTAGTCAGGACATCAAAAACACTGGACAGCAAAGAAGGAGTTGATTACAAGACTTTGAGAGAGGCTAAAGGGTTAAAAGGCAAAATATCCACTGTGTGGGTGAGCACAGGGTGGAAAAAATCTTTTGCTCCCGGCACTGTAATATTTTCTCTATTCAGGATAGTCTACTGTTGTATTTTTTGATCAGGTTTTAATCAACCCTTTTAAATGTTTTGAAAGTGAGCAGCATTTCTCACACTCCCAAAATAGCAGGCACAGGACACGAGCAGCAGCAGGAGGAGGTGGTGGAAAAACTCAGGGCAACAGCTCAGAACTGAGGGGTGGGTACTAGAAAAACCTAAAACACCAGAGCACAAACCTAAAACCCAGCATGGGCACCCCCATCTATCCCTCCTGCCCCTTCTGGGAGCAGATCTGAGACTTCAGCTCCTCCAGCCTCGAGTTTCCAGGACATTTCCCATCCTGACAATTGTCACTGTGCTTTCACCTGGCTTAGACACTCAGGTCCCACCAGCCTGGCCCAAAGCAGGACATTTCCAGTCCTTTACAATTGTCACTCTGTTTTTATCTGGTTTAGACAGCCAGGTGTCACCAGCCTGAGCCAAGGCAGGACATTTCCCATCCTTACAATTTTCACTCTGTTTTTATCTGGTTTTGACAGCCACATATCACCAGCCTGGCCCAAAGCAGGACATTTCCAGTCCTTTCCAATTGTCACTCTGTTTTTATCTAGTTTAGGCACCCAGGTGTCACCAGCCTGGCCAAAGCAGGACATTTCCCATCCTGACAATTGTCACTCCCTTTTTACCTGGCCAGGTGTCATGACCCTGGCCCTAAGCAGGACATTTCCAGTCCCTTACAATTGTCACTCCATCTTCACCTGGTTTAGACAGCCAGATGTCACCAGCCTGGCCAAAGCAGGACATTCCCCATCCCTTCCAATTGTCACTCCCTTTTCACCTGCTTTAGACAATCACATATCACCACCCTGGCCAAAGCAGGACATTTCCCATCCCTTACAATTGTCACTCCCTTTTCACCTGGTTTAGACAGCCAAGTGTCACCAGCCTGGCTCAAAGCAGGACATTTCCCTTTCCTTACAATTGTCACTCTGTTTTTATCTGGTTTAGACAGCCAGGTGTCACCAGCCTTTCTAAAATCCCAATTCATTTGTGCCCATCTTGCCAAGCAGCCCGAGGACAAGAGGAGGCTGGCAAGAAGATGCAGGAAAGTCCAGAGGAGGAGGAGAGGCTGGCAGGAGGATGAAGAAAGGCCCAGGGGAGGAGAGGAGGCTGGGAGGAGGATGCAGAGAGGCCCAGGGATGGAGAGGAGGATGAAGAAAGGCCCAGGGATGGAGAGGAGGATGCAGAGAGGCCCAGGGATGGAGAGGAGGATGAAGAAAGGCCCAGGGATGGAGAGGAGGATGAAGAGAGGCCCAGGGATGGAGAGGAGGATGAAGAAAGGCCCAGGGATGTAGAGGAGGCTGGCATGAGGATGAAGAAAGGCCCAGGGGAGGAGGGGAGGCTGGCAGGAGGATGAAGAAAGGCCCAGGGATGGAGAGGAGGATGCAGAGAGGCCCAGGGATGGAGAGGAGGATGAAGAAAGGCCCAGGGATGGAGAGGAGGATGAAGAAAGGCCCGGGGATGGAGAGGAGGCTGGCAGGAGGATGGAGAAAGGCCCAGGGATGGAGAGGAGGATGAAGAAAGGCCCAGGGGAGGAGGGGAGGCTGGCAGGAGGATGAAGAAAGGCCCAGGGATGGAGAGGAGGATGAAGAAAGGCCCAGGGGAGGAGGGGAGGCTGGCAGGAGGATGAAGAAAGGCCCAGGGATGGAGAGGAGGATGAAGAAAGGCCCAGGGATGGAGAGGAGGATGAAGAAAGGCCCAGGGGAGGAGGGGAGGCTGGCAGGAGGATGCAGGGAGCCGTGGGCAGGTGTGAGAAGTGCTGGGAGCAGCACAAAGCTGTGAACAGAAATAAAACTGTGCCTCCACAGGAGCTGCAGGAGCTGAAAAGCACAACAGCTCTGCTGGGTTTGCAGACAGGAGACACCACGTGGGACACACCACCCCCGTTCTGGGGCTGGAACTGCAGAGCTGGGTCACCCAGCACCTCAGGAGAACCCTCAGACTTGTTCCAACCCACAGAATTATTTGTGTAATTGCAAATAAACACATCAGGGCACACCCCACAGCAGGGAGACACCCACAAACCCAGGGCTGGTGAGAAGCTGGGACAGAATAATTCCCTGAACAGGAGCATCAGCAGGCTCTGGCACAGGATTTAGGATCACTGTGGGGTTTCCCATAGAAGTTTCAAGCCAAATCCCACAACCAGCCATGGGGATGGGCCAGCAAGAGGTCTCAGATTACCCAAAGGTAAGGAAAAGGGTTTAGGGTTTAGCTCTCACAGGCTGGCATTGGTTTGGCTGAAAGTAAGAGAGGAAAATGGGCCTGAAGCAGGCAAATTTAGGAATTCTGGAGGAGAGCAGGAGAAAGGAAAAGCTGTAGTGTCAGTCTGGTTCTCACTACAACTGCAGAACATTTTTTGTGTTTATCATTCCAGCATCCTCCAGGATGGGGCTGGCAGCCCCAGGCACAGCTCTGAGCACTGAGAGAGCCCCAAAATCACAGCCACCAATCCCTGACCCTAAATGGAGCCCCAAAATCACAGCCACCAATATCTGACCCTAAATAGAGCCCCAAAATCACAGCCACCAATCCCTGACCATAAATGGAGCCCCAAAATCACAGCCACCAATATCTGACCCTAAATGGAGCCCCAAAATCACAGCCACCAATGCCTGACCCTAAATGGAGCCCCAAAATCACAGCCACCAGTGTCTGACCCTAAATGGAGCCCCAAAATCACAGCCACCAATGCCTGACCCTAAATGGAGCCCCAAATCACAGCCACCAATGCCTGACCCTAAATGGAGCCCCAAAATCACAGCCACCAATCCCTGGCCCTAAATGGAGCCCCAAAATCACAGCCACCAATCCCTGGCCCTAAATGGAGCCCCAAAATCACAGCCACCAATGCCTGACCCTAAAAGGAGCCCCAAAATCACATTCACCAATCCCTGACCCTAAATAGAGCCCCAAAATCACAGCCACCAATATCTGACCCTAAATGGAGCCCCAAAATCACAGCCATGAATGCCTGACCCTAAATGGAGCCCCAAAATCACAGCCACCAATGCCTGACCCTAAATGTTCATTTACCCAATAGTTTCAGGCTTCTTGTGTGGAAAAGGTCAAAAGCAGATGATGGTAACAGCACCTGATATCTCCATATTGCCCTTAAATTTCCTTTTTCCCTCTTTGCCTCAGCGTGTTCTCATGAAAAATGCACAGAAGCAAAATGGATCAGATATGAAATTAGACAGAATTTTGGTTTAAGATAAAGCTCTGGTCACCAGTTAATGCTCTTGCATGTGAATTCCATTTACAGCCTTGCAATTGCTCTGAGCAACAGGACATGGAGCTGTGGAGAAGATTAAAAAGGAAAAAAAGGGAATTATTTCCTGGCTCTCAAGTGATGATTTTTGCTTTCAGTGTGACATTTCTATCCAGATTAAAAAAAAAAGGGAATTTTTCCTTGATTTCAAGTGGTGTTTTTTGCTTTCAGTGAGACATTTCTATCCAGATTAAAAAAAAAAAAAGGGGAGAATTTTCCCTAGATCTCAAAGAGTGATTTTTGCTTTCAGTGGGACATTTCTATCCAGATTAAAAAAAAAAAAAAAGGGAATTTTTTGTAGATCTCCAGTGATTATTTTTGCTTTCAGTGGGACATTTCTATCCAGATTTTAAAAAAAGGCAATTTTCCCTAGATCTCAAATGGTGATTTTTGCTTTCAGTGGGACATTTCTATCCAGATTTTAAAAAAAGGCAATTTTTCCTAGATCTCAAATGGTGATTTTTGCTTTCAGTGGGACATTTCTATCCAGATTAGAAAAAAAAAGGGATTTTTCCCTAGATCCCAAGTGGTGATTTTTGCTTTCAGTGGGACATTTCTATCCCGATTAAAAAATAAAAAGGAATTTTTCCTAGATCTCAAGTGGTGATTTTTGCTTTCAGTGGGACATTTCTATCCAGATTAAAAAAAAAAAAAAAAAAAAAAGGGAATTTTTTGTAGATCTCCAGTGATTATTTTTGCTTTCAGTGGGACATTTCTATCCAGATTTTAAAAAAAGGGAATTTTTCCTAGATCTCAAATGGTGATTTTTGCTTTCAGTGGGACATTTCTATCCAGATTAGAAAAAAAAAGGGATTTTTCCCTAGATCCCAAGTGGTGATTTTTGCTTTCAGTGGGACATTTCTATCCCGATTAAAAAATAAAAAGGAATTTTTCCTAGATCTCAAGTGGTGATTTTTGCTTTCAGTGGGACATTTCTATCCAGATTAAAAAAAAAAAAAAAAGAGGAATTTTTTGTAGATCTCCAGTGATTATTTTTGCTTTCAGTGTGACATTTCTATCCAGATAAAAAAAAAAAAAAAAAAAAAAAAAAAAAAAGGAATTTTTCGTAGATCTCCAGTGATTATTTTTGCTTTCAGTGTGACATTTCCACCCAGTCCCCAGCAGTGTGGGAAGGCTGCAATTCCTGCATCCCCTCCACACACTGACAGCACACTGCTCATATTGCAGAAAGGTTTTCTGTCAAGCATCCAGAGCATCCCAGCTGGCTAAAACCCCAAGATTAACGGTGTCATCTTTTATTCAGATTAACGGTGTCATCTTTTATTCAGGGCCTGATGCTGCTCCCGAGGAGGATCACTATTAATGAGATTATCTGGGTGTGCATTTGGAGCTGGGTGTGCTCACACAATAATCAATGCCCGGCCAAAATCCTGAGCCCAAACTCCAGCCAAGGATTTTTTGGCAGCTCTTTATTGCTCTAAGCAATGCCTCCTCTCAGTATTTGTGTGAATTATAGAATATATTTGGGTTCATCCTGAAAGCACACAAACAACTGGCTGTAAAAAGTGTGGTCCCACTGATATTAATTACAAAAGCTGCTCTGAGAACTCAAATGAGAGGTCTGGACCAACCTAAGCCTGCTAACTCCCCTCTAGCTGCTATTTCAGGGCAATCACCTCCAGAAGGAAGCTAGGAATACTTGTTGACAGGCAGAAAAGCTGCTCAAGAAAAGAAAAAATCAGAGGAAAAATGCCACAGAATGAAGATATTGGAGCAGAGAGAAAGGTTTGGTTTTAAAATTGAGTAGGTGCACAAGTGGTTTGGAATATCCAGGAAAACAAAAAAATGGCCAAAAATATCCAAAAAATATCCAAAAATATCCCAAAATATTTTAAAAATTAAAAATATACAAAAATAGTCTGTTATCAGAGCTGTCTGAACACACCATCCTTCCTGCACCAGCCCTTGGTTTGGAGGCTTTTAATGCTCTGAGACACTGAAATCTTGTGGGATGAGCAAAGCCAAAAGTGCCTGAATTTCCAATCCCTTCCCAGTCCCATCACAGCCTGTTCCTCAGTCCCTGTTAACAGCCCCAGTCCCATCACAGCCTGTTCCTCAGTCCATGTTCACAGCTCCAACCCCATCACAGCCTGTTCCTCAGTCCATGTTAACAATCCCATCCCATCACAGCCTGTTCCTCAGTCCCTGTTAACAGCCCCAATCCCATCACAGCCTGTTCCTCAGACCCTGTTAACAGCCCCAGTCCCATCACAGCCTGTTCTTCAGTCCATGATAACAGCCCCAAGCCCATCACAACCTGTTCCTCAGTCCAAGGTAACAACTCCCATCCCATCACAGCCTGTTCCTCAGTCCATAACAGCTCCAACCCCATCACAGCCTGTTCCTCAGTCCATGTCAACAGCCCCAAGCCCACCACAGCCTGTTCCTCAGTCCATAACAGCCCCAAGCCCATCACAGCCTGTTCCTCAGTCCATGATAACAGCCCCAAGCCCATCACAACCTGTTCCTCAGTCCATAACAGCTCCAATCCCCTCCCAATCCCATCACAGCCTGTTCCTCAGTCCATGATAACAACTCCCATCCCATCACAGCCTGTTCCTCAGTCCATGATAACAACTCCCATCCCATCACAGCCTGTTCCTCAGTCCCTGTTAACAGCCCCAATCCCATCACAGCCTGTTCCTCAGTCCATAACAGCCCCAATCCCATCACAGCCTGTCCCTCAGTCCATAACAGCCCCAATCCCATCACAGCCTGTTCCTCAGTCCATGTTAACAGCTCCAGTCCCATCACAGCCTGTTCCTCAGTCCATGTTAATAGCTTTACCAGCAGCACGGCTGGTACCCTCTGGAGGGGCCGTTCCCCCGAGATTTGCACTTTTTATTCCCTCATTTGTCCACCTGGCTCTGCACCAGCTCCGGTGCCACTGCTGTGGCAGAGCCTCAGGTGAGGATGGAGCAGGAACTCGGTTCTTACCCGGGTCCCGGTGCTGTGGCAGTGCCCACGGTGAGGACAGAGCAGGAACTCCGTTCTTACCTGGCTCCCGGGGCTCTGGCATCCCGTGAGGATGGAGCAGGAGCGCGGCTCTCACCCGGCGCTGTGACAGAGCCTCAGGTGAGGATGGAGCACGAACTCGGCTCTTACCTGGTTCCCGGTGCTTTGGCAGTGTCTCAGGTGAGGATGGCAGCAAGAACACGGCTCTCACCTGGGTCCCGGTGCTGTGGCATCTCGTGAGGATGGCAGCACGGCTCTCACCTCGTTCCCGATGCTGTGGCAGTGCCTCAGGTGAGAGGATGGAGCAGGAAATCGGTTCTTACCCCGCTCCCGATGCTGTGGCAGGAGGATGGAGCAGGAACACGACTCTCACCTCGTTCCCGGTGCTGTGGCAGGAGGATGGAGCAAGAACACGGCTCTCACCTCGTTCCCGGTGCCGTGGCAGTGTCTCAGGTGAGTATGGAAGAGGAACACGACTCTCACCTCGTTCCCAGTGCTGTGGCAATGTCCCCAAGTGAGGATGGAGCAGGAACTCGGTTCTTACCCCGCTCCCGGTGCCGTGGCAGTGTCTCAGGTGAGTATGGAACAGGAACACGACTCTCACCTCGTTCCCGGTGCTGTGGCAGTGTCCCCAGTGAGGATGGAGCAGGAACTCGGTTCTTACCCCGCTCCCGGTGCCGTGGCAGTGTCCCCAGAGCGGAGGGAGCAGGAGCACAGTTCTCACCTGGCTCTCATTCACTCAGCAGCCGCGGCCAGCGGGGCATCCCCCGGCGGGGAGGAGGAGGATGCGCTCCGGGGTGCGGGGACGCTCCGGGGGGATGAGAGGCGGCCCAGGCAGCGCAGCCCCCCGTGCCGGGGCTCATCCCAGCGCCAAGGACGCGCACAGCGCCCGCACGGCGGCTCGGAGCCTGGGAAAGCCTGTTAACCCTTGCCTGGCTGCGGCGCTGCGGGCGGCGCTCCCGCATCTCCGCCGATGCTCCCTCCGTGCCCGCCAATCCCGGCGCTCGCAGCCGCCTCTCCCACAGCGGGTGGGATTGGGCAGGCTGGAGGCTGAGAAGGTGTCAAAGCAGCGATTCCCGCTTTAAAAACCCTCCAAAAACCCTGATGGGGAAGGTACAAAATCCTGATTATCAGCAGAACGAGGGGGTGTGTGACAGTGTTCACAGGAGTCTGAGGATGAGGGAAGAGACGAGGATCTGACTCCATGTTCCAGAAGGCTGATTTATTATTTTATGATATATATTACATTAAAACTATACTAAAAGAATAGAAGAAAGGATTTCATCAGATGGCTGGCTAAGAATAGAAAAATAAGGAATGATAACAAAGGTTTGTGTCTTGGACAGAGTCCAAGCCAGCTGACTGTGATTGGCCATTAATTAGAAACAACCACACGAGACCAATCCCAGATGCACCTGTTGCATTCCAAAGCAGCAGATAATCAATGTTTACATTTTGTTCCTAAGACCTCTCAGCTTCTCAGGAGAAAAAACCCTAAGGAAAGGATTTTCCATAAAAGATGTCTGTGACAGGGGTGCCTGGACAGGCTGAATCCCAAACCACAGGACTGAAGGTGGAAAAGTGGCTTGGACCTTACAGAGGAGGGGTCTGGATGTTTATATTTCCTCCTTTCACAGCAGATTTAGGGAGGTTTGGAGCATCTGTGCCCACCATCTGCAGCAAGAATACACTTCTTGGGGAGTTTAAGGATTTCTTTGTTCCCAGAATCAGAGGGGTGAGGGCAACACCTGAGAAACACCTGGCAGAAATGTCACAGAGGAGACACAGAAACAGATCAGGTTGATGGGAAATCAGGTCCATTCCAGCATTTTTTAAGCATTTTTAATGGGAAATCAGGTCCATTTGTAATGGGAAATCAGGTCCATTTGTAATGGGAAATCAGGTCCATTCCAGCATTAAAGCCCTTGCACTGGAGCACACCAGCCCTGCTGCCAACACAGGCTCAGAGCTGATTGATCCTCTCTCCCTCACTGTGATCACTTTCCCTTTGCACATTGCCTTAATTCAATGACAAGACCTATTCCATTTCTCTCTCAACAAGCTTTATCCTATTCTATAACATTTCTAAATCAGTATTTCTTATCTCAAAGTTAAGAAATTTGAGAAGAAATTTGTATACAAATACAGACCATGTAAACCTTCTGTCAAGCTTTAAAAATTCTCAACAAATCCATTTACCACAAAGACCAAATATCCCTTCCCTAAAAACACACCCTGGGGATTTGGATGCCAAGCTGTCATTAACTGTAATGACTCAAAATCCATGGTGGGGGCTGAGGTTCAGCTGCCTGGTCCTGCTTTAACCACAGCTCAATGCAGCACCTGAGTTTCCAGCCCTGACAGAAGCAGCAGCTCCATCCTGGGCTTGCCAATCTCAGGGGACAGCCTGGCTTGCACAGTGTCAGAGAAATCAGACTGGTTTGGAGCAGGCTGGCACAGAGAAGGAAAAAATTAAAATTACAAAGCACATTTCCTCAAGGGCTCCTGCTCAGCACCAAACTCACACCAGTGTGATAAATAGGTATGATTCGTGCTGATAAAATTGAAACAATAATCAATATTAGTACAGTAATTATATTAATTATTATATTAATTGGGGATAATAAAAATAGTTAAAAGTGGTAATGCCAAAGAAGAGAGGGAGAGGAGGGCCTCCACCCTCCCGGCAGATGTTCACAAGGACAGGAGGAAAGAAGCTGAAGATATAATTGCTAAAAATGAGTAGAAAGGAAGCAAAACCTGGTTAGGTCCCAGAAAATGCTAATTATAAGGGATTTATTGCCTTGATATGCAAGCTTGTACGTGAGGTGGAAGGGTCCCAGAGCCCTGCACTCCATACCCTGCAGTTATCTTTTGCTTATGTGCTATTATTTGAACCAAATTATCCCTTATTTATGTATTTTCTAACCTATTTAATTAAAATTGCTGCTATCCCAAATATTGTTTGGTTTTTTTTATGAAGGGATAATTGAGCAAACATAACACCAGCAATGCACCAGAGTCAGGGAAATAAAGCACGTGGGGATGGCAAAAAACCTTCACAAAGCAAACCCCAACCATCCCATAATATAATATAATATAATATAATATAATATAATATAATATAATATAATATAATATAATATAATATAATATAATATAATATAATATAATATAATATAATATAATATAATATAATATAATATAATATAATATAATATAATATAATATATAATATATATAATATATATACTATATATAATATATATACTATACTATACTATACTATACTATAATATAATATAATATAATATAATATAATATGATAAATAAAATATAATAAATAAAATATAATTAATATAATAAATATAATATAATATAATACAATACAATATAATATATATTATATGCTATATTATATATTATATTTCATACATTACATTATATTATATTACATTATTACATTATATTATTATACTATATTACATTATTACATTATATTATTATATTATATTATATTACATTATATTATCATAAAATAATAAATTAACCTTCTAAGAACATGGACTCAGATTCATCATTCCTTCCTGCCACAGGGGACCCTGAAAATACCACAGTAACCAGCAGCACACCCATCCCAAAACCCTCACTCAGGTTGTTCTCTCTGATGTTGAGCCAGAAAATTTGCTTAATTAACTTTTTCCTGTGAATTTGTCTTCTCAGGAGCACAGCCAGCGTGAAGCCCATCCCAGCATCCAGTACAGATAATAATCACAGCACAGCTCCATCCCCTGGTGCCTCACTGAGGAAATTCCTGGCCTGGACTCCTTAAAAAAGCCCCGAGCACACTGGGGGTGTGAAGCATTTCTCACTCTGTTCTGCAGGGAAAACAATCTGCAAGAAACCACCCAGCCACGCTGAAAATGCACATTTTAATCAGAATCTTGGGTTAGTCTATGCAGACTGGAATAAAAAATGGGGCTGATGTTGTTTTTTGATTTTGAAGGCAGGCGACTTGGTTTAGAGAACAGCACGGTGACTTTAAACTATTTTTGGGTTTCTCGGACTAAATGACAACGCTGACACTAACGTGGTGGACGGTTAAAAGGCTTTTATTAACTGAGTTTTAGGGGTTTTATAGTTTGGGGGGTTTCTTACGTCAGAAAAGGGGTTGGGGGTTAGTACAGGGGTGGAGAGCTATTGGTATTTCTTATGTTAGGGGGGCTGCATGTCTGGCTACATTTTAAGGGTGATCTTTATCTCTGGGGAAGAGGGAGGAGAGGGTTTCTGTCGGGATCATTGGTTTGTCAGAGTGACCCCGAGAAAAATTCCAAAGTCTCTTTTCCCAGCCCGGTGCTTAAAAAGGGAGTCAGAGCTCTTCATCTTTCGGTCTCAAGGTCGTTTATTAGTTCTTATCTATAAAATTTTCTTTCTGCCCAGCAGAGATCTGCTCAGCAGGGCAGCCACAGGCACTCTGCCTGCCCCAGGGTGGTGTTGTGTCTTTATACTACAAACTACCTGTACAATATTTACAATTACTCCCCAATACCCATCACCTATGCTAGACAGTGAGCTTCTACTCTAAACCAATCTCTAAGTGCCAACATCACTGCAGAAGATGGAAGACAAGAAGAAGAAAGAAGAAGCATGAGGCACGCCCCAATTCCTCCATCTTGTCTCCATAACCCCCCTGTACAGAGATGTAACCCCCCTGTACAGTAATCCTAAAATACATAATTCACCCTGTGATAACTTCACCAATATTCTACTTAAACTCTCGTGGCTTGCTGATCTTCATAGAAGGTTGGCAATTTGCTCCACGGGCCATAATCAAACCCACAGGGGCATTTTGGGCTCTGTGCCAGGGTCTCCGAGCCCCCCGGCAAGGTCTTGGCTGCTCAGGACAGCCAGAGGGATGTCCTGAATCCCGACAGGTTTCTGCAGCTCTCTGTGACAGCCCGAAATCTTCTGAAACGCCCGTCCCTGCCACAGGCTGAGGAGCCAGAACTGATCAGGGAACCGCAGCCATAATTCAAGCACAGCCCTCCCTCCTCCGCCCTGCTGTCTCCATCCCTCTTGCTTTGAGTGCTCCTCTATAAAAAGCAAAGCTGACCCTTGGCAGGAGCCAACCCCTTCATGCATCACCTGCCAGCTCAGAAAAACATCCTTGAAGGGAGCTGTCACTGCAGGGCTTAAAATACCCCGAGGATGACAGAGTTACACGGGGATTTCCACGGGAGCAGACACGGCGGCTCTTGGAGGTAACATGTTGTCAGTGCTCACAGGGGTTTGTTAGAGGATGGATGAGACAGGATCTTGATTCCATGATCAGAAGGCTTGATTTATTATGTTATGATATATATAAAACTGTGGATAGTTTTTTACTGAGACACAGTCCATGGGAAAAGTAACGTGAGAAAGTATCTGAGAAAAGAACAGCTGGCTAATTCAAGGCCATGGTTTCTTTGAGCAAGAAGTTGTTTGGTAAATTATGTGATAATAGGAAGTAAAAAAGAAGCCACAAACATCTTGAGAAAAGGTGGGATTGACTTTTTATAGCTGACCAATGGTGAGCTATAATTTTGCAATATGCATGAACCTTATTATTGTGATTATAAAAATGTTCCTGTTAATCAATAAAGTCGAGATTTGTCTGCATGAGCAAGGATGAGCAAGTCTCCCGTCTACCTTGTCATATAACATTATAACTATGCTACATAAAGATAGAAAAGAAAGAGGCTTCTTCAGCAGCTGGCTGTGCTAAGAAGGAGATAGAAAGAATGAATAACCAAGGTCTGTGTCTGGCAGAGAGCGAGAGCAGCTCCACCGTGAGTGCTCAGTAAATCCAAACATCCACAGGGACCAACCACGGGTGGACCTGTTGCATTCCCCAGCAGCAGATAATAATTGTTTCCATTTGTCACTGAGCTTCTCAGCTCCAGCAGGAACAATCCTACAGAAAGGATTTTTCACAAAGGATGTCTGGGACACTCACGGCCTCACACACACCCTCTGCAGGGTCAAAGTGCAGCCACCAAGAGTGCCTGGCAACATCCCAGCACCTCCGAGCCCCCCGTGGGTTTTCTGGGTGATTCTGGGCATCAGCAGCGACATTCTGAGCTCCCACAGTGCTCAGTGAATCCAAACATCCACAGGGACCAACCACGGGTGGACCTGTTGCATTCCACAGCAGCAGATAATAATTGTTTACATTTGCTGCCGAGCCTCTGAGCTCCAGCAGGGAAAAATCCTAAGAAAGGATTTTTCAAGAAGAATGTCTACGACAGTAACAAACACAGCAACAGCACCAAAAATCACATTTCTTGTGCTCCCAACCAGCAGGAAAATGGACACCGGGTTTCTACCTGCCTGTTTTCAGATCTAAATCTCTTCTCTTGGAAAAAGGAAACAAAATTTGTGCCTTGTTTTGCCTCCCCCAGGCTCTAATCTGTGTTCTGCAAAGCAGGGAGTCAACACAAAGCCAGCCCAGGGCTTCTGAGAAAGGAATTTGACCTCAAAGGCTCATGTGGATGTTGATAAGCTGCAAAGGAAAAACCGTTTCACAAACAGGATTAAAAAAAACCCCCAGACCTCAAACATTTAACTGAGCCCACCTAGACATGGGATTAAGTCTGTCTGCACAACAGGTTTGTATTTATTCTCTTCAAATACTGAGTTCTGTGCTAAGACTCAGCTCAAGAGTAACAAAAAACACCAAGTATGTGGGTTTTAATGAGGGAAAAACCAATGATTTTTAAAAACTCAGTCAAAAGCTGCCTTATCACTACACAACCAGAGTATTCTTTATTTTCTGAGCAGGATTAGCACCTGAATTGTCTCAAAAATGCTGCAGTTTCAGCCCTTCAAGGCAGAAATGCAGCATCCCATAAAGGCAGAAACCAAACTGGCAGAGCTGGGATCAGAATTCAGGAGCAGCCCCTGCCCAGGCTGGAGAATTCCCAGTTTCCCATTGCTTTGCTCTCCATCCATCATTTTTAGGGCCACACGTTCATTTCTGTGCTGGAGCAAGCAGGGAACACAGCTGGGAGCTCAGCCCTGCAAGAACAACTCCTGAATTATAAATTATAAATTATAAATTATCCTAAATTCCAGCCAGCCAGGAGCTGCTGGGATTCACTTCTGCTTTTCCAGCTGCCAATGAGAGGGAAAAGCCAAAAAAAAGAACTTGCAAGTTCTTCAGGGAGACCTGAGAGAAAGTGAAATTTGGCCCTCTGATTCCAGCTGGAAAGAGAGCTGGAATTTTGGATTTTTGAAGGAGTTTTGAATGAGTTAGAGATGGGATTTCTGAGGTTTTATTTGATATGGTTTATTTTCCTTATTTTTTGTATAGCTAAGAAGGGTGAGTTTAGTTTACATCTTTACTGTATGGTTCAGAAGGCCACAAGACTTCTATTTATAAGATTTTTAAAGGATTTATTAATTAATAAAATATTGTTAACAAGGATATTTATGTTTTTGACATAATTTTTAAATATTTCATTTTATGGACTTGTAGTGTAAGGATTTTTTAGCTAATCATACTATGACACACAAACTTATAGTATTGTATTTTAAACTCCTTGCTTATTTTTGTAACTACTTCTGTTTTTTAATATCTTAAACTCTAAAATTCTAAATTTTCTTCTACTTAACACATTTCTGCTTTAAATTATAGATTTACATTCTCACGTTTAACACTTAAGTTGAAAAATCTTTTCTAAAGTCTCAAAATAAATTTAAATGTTAGCTTTTACACCCAAAATTCTGAGAATTCCCTTTATTTCATATTCCAGCACAGAGCAGAGGGATTTATCTCCCCTCCCACCACCCATAAATTGGAATGTGAGGATTGGAGCAGGGAGAAAGGAAATTTAAGAAGAAATTGAGCAGCTCCTGGTGGTTGGGATGGGGACCCAAGAGATTTGAAATGATTTAAGAGGTCACTGGGCATCAACTCAATCCCCTTGGGCAGAATTGTCCCAGCTGGGGATGGGTGGAAAATGCAAATCCAGTGTCCAGGAGAGTCTGGCTGTGCCCTCTCACACCAAAAATGGATTTTCCTCCTCTCCTGGCAACCCACAGTGCACTCACAGCCTGCTCATGGAAAATGTCACCCCAAAAACTTTATTATTTGCTTGCCCCTATTGTACAAGTTAAACTGCTCAAACAGCTGCACAGGAAAATAAAAAGCTGGTTCAGCTGCTCACAAGGTTGGATTCACAATCTGTCAGCTCATAATTGCTGCATAAACATAAAAGGAGTTCCTCAGAAATGGGATTTTTTATGAGACCCAGTGTTTCTATTAAAAATGCAGGTCCCAAGCTTTGTTCCCATTTCCTTCTGTATTTTTTTTTTTTTTTTTGCCACATGATCAAATTTAGTTTCAAATAAATCAGAAGACAAAATTTGTCTCAGTACCTGTGAGTGCTGAGGCAGAGGAATTAAAGCACAATTAGGCCATGGAGAACTTGAACCCACAAACATTAATTTTCCCTCTGAACCATTTCCATGCAGCATTCTTGGTTTTGATGGTTTAAATTACTGGTTTAACATTTTCCACAGAAGAAATGAACATTCCTCAGGTTGTGGAGGTCAGGACAGATTTGAAGGAAACTTTTAACAGATTTCTATTTTCTCCAGTTCAATACTCTTTGTAGAAACATTCAGAATTTCTCCAGTGAACCATTCCACTCTGGCCTGACTCATTTTTACTGCAGGCTTAAAACAAGGGAAAAAAAACAAGGGAAAAAAAACCCAACACTTAAAACTTAAAACAAGGGAAAAAAACCACTTAAAACAAGGGGAAAAAAAAACAACAAATGGGTAATTGGAAGCAAAAAAAAACCCAAAAAAAGCCCTCCTGCCCTGACAACTGAGCTGGGCAAAACAAACTTGGCAGCACAAGGCTGTGAAAGCTTTGAGGTTTTTTTCCTGAGGAAATAAACCCATTATCTAAACCCTGCATGCTGAAAATGCCTCTGCCTATCTTCCCTTGGCAGGCTCGGGGTGAACTCAGTGAAACTTCTGAGCATCAGCTCCCCCTGCCACCCTCAGCACTGCCACGAGGAGAACAAAGAAAGGTGTTAACACACTCCAGGCTGACACAGCTCTTTTGGATATGGTAAGATTCTTTATTTATCTATTTTCAACCCCTGACACCGTTCCCGAGAGGTGAAAAACCCAAAATCACATTTTCAATTTCCAGTCTGATGTGGTGGTCCCACATATCCAGGTCCCATAAATTCAGGTTTGGCCTCAGCTCATCGGGGTGACCAAATCAGATATTTTTCATCAATGTGTCTCTGAAAATGATTTTTTCACTTCCTATTAATAGTAACACTGAGATTTTTAGTGAATTACCTCCTGCCCTGTTGAGGAACCTCTTCACTCCCCCCATTTCCTGGGCTCAGGATTGAAGATCAAGCTTGATTTATAACCCAGCCAGGGCCTTCCAAGCTTTCCAGCAATAAAAAGATTTACAAATAACACACCTGAGGAAAAAGGGCCCCATCTCCCTTTTGAGTTTAAGTCTGGACTTATCCAAGAGGATGACAAAAATCTGCTCTCCAACTTTCAACCACATCTCAGAATTTGGCAGCTTTTGGGCTGGACTTCCAACCCTTCATCCTACAATTTTACCTTTTTTCTTTCATTCTCAAATTTTACCTTTTTTGTGACAAAAGGCAGAACTTTGTGCCAAATTCTGCACCAATAAAAATCTGGTGAGGCTCCAGATTTAACCTGGGTGCACAAAAAGTTGATCCTGCTCAGTTGTGCATTAGGGAGGGAAAACAAATCCCAGCTTGGGGTAGAATTAGGAGCTGCCCTCTCGAGCCAGAATTCAAGTTATTTTTCATGTAATGGCCTGAGGAAAAAGGGCCCCATCTCCCTTTTGAGTTTAAGCTGTCTGGATTTATCCAAGAGGATGACAAAAATCTGGTCTCTAACTTTCAACCACATCTCAGAATTTGGCAGCTTTTGGGCTGCACTTCCAACCCTCCATCCTCCAATTTTACCTTTTTTCTTTCATTCTCAAATTTTACTTTTTTCCCTCCATCCTCAAATTCTACCATTTTTTTGGTGAGACAAACTAGAGCTTTTTGCCAAGTTCTGAACCAATAAAAGCCTGGTGAAACTCCAGATTTAACCTGGATACACAAAAAGTTGATTCTGCTTGGTTGTGCATTAGGGAAGGTGAATAAAACCCAGCTCAGGGCAGAATTAGGAGCTGCCCTCTCGAGCCAGAATTCAAGTTATTTTTCATGTAATGGCCTGAGGAAAAAGGGCCCCATCTCCTTTTTGAGTTTAAGTCTGGACTTATCCAAGAGGATGACAAAAGTCTGCTCTCCAACTTTCAACCACATCTCAGCATTTGGCAGCTTTTGGGCTGCACTTCCAACCCTCCACCCTCAAATTTACCTTTTTTGTGAGAAAAACTAGAGCTTTGTGCCAAGTTCTGCACCAATAAAATTCTGGTCAGGCTCCAGATTTAACCTGGGTGCACAAAAAGTTGATCCTGCTCAGTTGTGCATTAGGGAGGGAAAATAAATCCCAGCTTGGGGTAGAATTAGGAGCTGCCCTCTTGAGCCAGAATTCAAGTTATTTTTCATGTAATGGCCTGAGGAAAAAGGGCCCCATCTCCTTTTGAGTTTAAGCTGTCTGGATTTATCCAAGAGGATGACAACAGTCTGCTCTCCAACTTTCAATCACATCTCAGAATTTGGCAGCTTTTGGGCTGCACTTCCAACCCTCCACCCTCAAATTTACCTTTTTTGGTGAGAAAAACTAGAGCTTTGTGCCAAGTTCTGCACCAATAAAAGCCTGGTGAAACTCCAGATTTAACCTGGGTGCACAAAAAGTTGATCCTGCTCAGTTGTGCACTGGGGAGGGAAAACAAATCCCAGCTTGGGGTAGAATCAGGAGCTGCCCTCTCGAGCCAGAATTCAAGTTATTTTTCAGAGTAATAGCCACAATTGAGGACTTTTGCTTTAAAGTCAGGCAGAGAAAAGAATCACAACATCTCACCGTGGCCCTGTGGTCATTGCCATTGAGGCCAGCAAGAACAAAAATCTTAAATTCTTCAATTCCACCAGACACAGGCAGGCAGCAGTAAACAATAAATAGCAGAGACAGAAAAGTTCACCAGGCCTCAAGGCTTTTTCTTCTTCTTTCAAGGGCTGGGGTGTTAAATAATAAATGGGGGGATTAATACAGCTCTCCATCAGCAGGGCAGGCCCTGGGGGAGAGCTCAGGGGTGGAGGCTGATTTTATTAGAGCCATTTAGAATATTCCAAATTTAGCTCTCTGCTTTCCCCAGCACTGCCACAAACAAAATCTTGGTTAAAAAAAAAAAAAAAAAAAAAGATTTTTGCAGCAGCAAAGAGAACAAAGAGAGTGGAAAAGCAGCAGGATATCAAGGGTGTTGCTCCTGCTAAGCAGCAGAAGGGCTGCTCTTCAAAATGAGATGAGAAAATTCCAGTGTGAGAGGAGGAATTGCGTGGAGCATGTGGGGACAGCAGCTCGTGTTTGTTTTTGGGGTTTTTTTTTTAACTTTTTCTGCCACATTTCTGCCCAAACTCCCCCTTGAGCACCTCCAGCCTACCCAGGGCTGCTTTACCCCATCTCCCCTCCAAACACATCCTCAAACCCCTCTGAGCCCCTGCAGGATTGTCAAACACAGAAATTCCCATTATCAAACAGAGAATTCCCATTATCAAGCACAGAATCCCATTATCAAGCACAGAATTCCCATATCAAACACAGAAATTCCAATTATCAAACACAGAAATTCCCAGTATCAAACACAGATATTCCCATTATCCAACACAGAAATTCCCATTATCCAACACAGAAATTCCCATTATCAAGCACAAAAATTCCCATTATCAAATGCAGATATTCCCATTATCCAACACAGAAATTCCCATTATCAAACACAGAAATTCCCATTATCAAACACAGAAATTCCCATTATCAAGCACAGATATTCCCATTATCCAACACAGAAATTCCCATTATCCAACACAGAAATTTCCATTATAAAACACAGAAATTCCCATTATCAAACACAGAAATTCCCATTATCAAGCACAGAAATTCCCATTATCAAACACAGAAATTCCCATTATCAAGCACAGATATTCCCATTATCCAACACAGATATTCCCATTATAAAGCACAGAAATTCCCATTATCAAGCACAGAAATTCCCATTATCCAACAGAGAAATTCCCATTACCAAGCACAGAAATTCCCATTATCAAACACAGAAATTCCCATTATCAAGCACAGAAATTCCCATTATCAAATGCAGAAATTCCAATTATCAAACACAGAAATTCCCAGTATCAAACACAGATATTCCCATCATTAAGCACAGAAATTCCAATTATCCAACACAGATATTCCCATTATCAAGCACAGAAATTCCCATTACCAAGCACAGATATTCCTATTATCCAATACAGAAATTCCCATTATCCAACACAGAAATTCCATTAAAATTTTTCCTATTCCATCTGGATGTGCTGCTGCCCTGGAAAGGCTCCAGAGCAGGAATCTTTTTTGGGTTTAAACAAAGTGATTTTGTGTGTGTCACCTGTCAGAGGCAGAAATTGATCATGAAATTTTAGTTTCTTGCTTTTACTGCCTGATCATGAAATTTTAGTTTCTTGCAATTCATTGCAGAGCTGTGTCCAGCCAGGGACTGAAATAGAGCTCATAGGCCACTGCTCCTTTTTTAAAATCTCTTTGGAAAGGAAAATCTCTGCCCAAAACCCCAAAAATCAAAGTTCCTTTGCCATGGCTTCCTCCCATTGCTGCAGGGAGAATGAAGGATTGATAAAATGGTAGAAAGATGAACAAATAAATGTGATTTTAGCTAAACCCTCCCCAATGAAGGATTGATAAAATGGTAGAAACCTGAATAAATAAATGTGATTTTAGTCCTGGAAGCCAAACCCTCCACAATAAAGGATTGGTAAAATGGTAGAAAGATGAATAAATAAATGTGATTTTAGTCCTAGAAGCCAAACCCTCCCCAATGAAATACTGATAAAATGGTAGAAACCTGAATAAATAAATGTGATTTTAGTCCTGGGAGGCAAACCCTCCCCAATGAAGGATTGATAAAATGGTAGAAAGATTAATAAATAAATGTATTTTAGTCCTGGAAGCCAAACCCTCCCCAATGAAATACTGATAAAATGGTAGAAAGATGAAGAAATAAATGTGATTTTAGCTAAACCGTCCCCAATGAAGGATTGATAAAATGGTAGAAATGAACAAATAAATGTGATTTTAGTCCTGGAAGCCAAACCCTCCCCAATGAAATACTGATAAAATGGTAGAAAGATGAACAAATAAATGTGATTTTAGCTAAACCCTCCCCAATGAAGGATCAATAAAATGGTAGAAAGATGAACAAATAAATGTCATTTTAGTCCTGGAAGCCAAACCCTCCACAATGAAATACTGATAAAATGGTAGAAACCTGAATAAATAAATGTGATTTTAGTCCTGGAAACTGAACCCTCCCCAATGAAGGATTGATAAAATGGTAGAAAGATGAAGAAATAAATGTGATTTTAGCTAAACCCTCCCCAATGAAGGATTGATAAAATGGTAGAAAGATGAAGAAATAAATGTGATTTTAGTCCTGGGAGCCAAACCCTGCCCAGTTCCCAAGGGGTTCAAGGTGCAGGCACTAAATGGTGTGCCTGGAGTGCAGCTGGACTGGGCTGGAAGGGCAGAAATTCCCTTTATTTAAGGGAGAACCCTCCCTGTCCTCCCTGTTCCCTCTCCCCACAGGATTATTGCACATTCTGATTATTCCATTTGGCTCCAACCATTCTGCTTCCACCAGGACAGGGAAATTCCTTGTTTCACAGGAATTTACTGAATAATTCCTTGTTCTGGTAAATTCAGGGTGCTGCCACCTGGAGCAGCCCCCAGGCCCACTCAGGAGCATCAGTGAGGGGTAAATGAGGTAAATGAGGGGTAAATGAGGGGTAAATGAGGTAAATGAGGTAAATGAGGTAAATGAGGTAAATGAGGTAAAATGAGGGGTAAATGAGGTAAATGAGGGGTAAATGAGCTGAAATCCAAATGAGAATTTCCTTCCTGACCCCATTTCCTCATGGATCAGCTTTTCCTTGCACACACAGAGGCAAAAATGTTCTACCAGTTGCCAACATCCAAAATTACTCTTTAAACAAACTTTTAAACCTAATAACTGATTTAAAAAAAAATAATGAGAGAGGCATGCCAGGCTTAGTTCTGGCAGCTAAAGAAATCCATTTTTGAACACAATATACCTGGGACAAATAATCCAGTGCAGCAGCAAATTTGCTTCTTCTGGAGATAAAGATTGGATTAGTTCAGAGAGGCAGAGAAAACTCGATGTGAAATCTGAGGATTGTGCTAATCCCATGCAGGAGAGAAGCCCTTACACGGGAGAATTGAGAGAGAAAGCACCTGCCTGTCTCAATAAAAACACTGGAGAAGCCTGGCAGGAAAAATTCCCTTCAGTTCCTCCAGGATGAAGAGCAGGATTTGAATTTTAAGCTTTCCAGTACAAGACATTCCCATGCAAATTCTTTATTCTGTTGTCTAGATCCAGACTAGCTGAGGCTGGGATTATTTATTCATTTTATTCCATTATATTTATTCCATTGTTCCATTTCCCAATGGGAAGTGTTGATGTTGCAGAGTTTCCTGGGGTACCAGCATTTCAGTCTGTTGAACAGTAAAGTAAAATATTCACAGAAATCTCTATGTTAGGATCTATCAGCAAAATAAAATATTCACAGCAATCAATCTGGATCTATCAGCAAAGTGAAATATTCACAGCAAACAATCTGGAAGGATCTATCAGCAGAATAAAATATTCACAGCAATCAATCTGGGAAGATTTATTAGCAAAATAAAATATTCACAGCAATCAATCTGGAATGATATATCAGCAAAGTGAAATATTCACAGCAATCAATCTGGATCTATCAGCAAAAATAAAATATTCACAGCAAACAATCTGGATCTATCAGCAAAGTGAAATATTCACAGCAATCAATCTGGAAGGATCTATTAGCAAAGTGAAATATTCACAGCAATGAATCTGGGAAGATTTATTAGCAAAATAAAATATTCACAGCAATCAAACTGTGAGGATCTATCAGCAAAATAAAATATTCACAGCAATCAATCTGGAAGGATCTATCAGCAAAGTGAAATATTCACAGCAATCAATCTGGATCTATCAGCAAAGTGAAATATTCACAGCAATCAAACTGTGAGGATCTATTAGCAAAGTGAAATATTCACAGCAATCAATCTGGATCTATCAGCAAAATAAAATATTCACAGCAATCAATCTGGGAGGATCTATCACAAAATAAAATATTCACAGCAATCAATCTGGATTTATCAGCAAAGTGAAATATTCACAGTAATCAATCTGGATCTATCAGCAAAATAAAATATTCACAGCAATCAATCTGGAAGAATCTATCAGCAAAATAAAATATTCACAGCAATCAGAGAGGATCTATCAGCAAAACAAAATATTCACAGCAATCAAACTGTGAGGATCTATCAGCAAAATAAAATATTCAAGCAATCACTTTGGGAAGATTTATCAGCAAACAGCCTCAGGGGGGAAGAAGATGTGGTGGCATTTGCCAATATTCCCCTTCAGTGTGACAAATTCAAAATAAAACCTAAACCAGGAAACCACAGAGGCCACGTCACAGGATTTTATTTCCCCCCTGCTCTCCGTTGTGTTTTCAGGCTGCACTGCCATCCATCATTTTGTGCACACTCAGGTCACACTGGTCATTCCCCAAGGCCATTTTCTGGGTGAAATGCCCCAAAAAAAGGAGTGTGAGCTGTCTGCAGGGACAGAAGGCAGAGGTGGGGTCAAAATCCCCCTCGTGGGTCCCCCTGATGGGGAGAACCCTGAAATGTTCTGTGCCAGGAATGAGAGTCAGATGGGATTTTTGGGGTTTTGGCCTTCAGGTTGTTCATTTTTCTCTTATCAGAAGTTCTGCACCCTGCCTACATCTCAGCCTTAGTGTACAAAGAGAAGGCACCAACAGTCACAAACCCCACAGATTCAAGGTCTTTTCAAGCTGTTCTGTCCAATTAACTCTCAGAATGTGCTTTATTTCTACCAATAACCAATTATTTATCTGTCCACACAACTTCTGCATTGAGGCTCTTCCTACCCAATCACTCTGTGCCCCAACAGTGCAGAAAATGGAGCAGATGAAGAACAAGGAGGAGCTCAGACAATGCCCAAAATCCTTCATTTTGTCTCCTGTCCACCTCTGTGGAAATCCAGGGCACTGGGAATATTCCTGTGTCTGCTCTGGAGTGCCCTGACCCCCAGGGCAGCACTGACTCTGACCCTCATCCATGGAGAAAGCTTCCTAAAGACTTCAGGAGAGGCTGGAACCCACAAAAATGTGAAATTTAGAGATTATAGAGAGAAATTTAGATTATAGAGAGCAGTGCAGGTGCATCACTGGGTGAGAAATTGAGGTTTTGGGATTTTTAGTGTGTTGTGGATGGCAGCAAGATGGAGGGCACAGGGTGCTGTCCTGGGGTTCTTCTTCCTCCTTCTTCTTCCTTCTTCTCCATGGGTTTGGATGGTGTTTTGTAATTAGGCAGAAAAGTCAGCTCTTAATTGGATAGTTGAGTCTTAAAAGCCCTTGGAACAAGAGATTGTTGCCATTTTGTGCCTTGCTGCAGAACTCATGGTTGTGAGACTGTTTTAGTGAAAAGAAACAATAAATACCCGAGTCCAAACAACAACTATCATGTCAAGTGCCTTCAGTCCAGACCTGACTCATTCTCCCAGTTTAGGTTTTGGGATTTTTAGTGTGTTGTGGGTGGCAGCAAGATGCAGGCACAGGGTGCTGTCCTGGGTTTCTCCTTCATGCTTCTTCCTCCTTTTTCTTCTTGGCTTTGGGTGGCATTTTGTAATTGGGCAGAAAAGTTCACACTCGGGGCTCTTTGGGATCAGTTATTGGGTTAAAAGGGAAAATAATCCAGGTGTCAGCTCTTAATTGGATGATTTAGTTTTAAAAGCCCTTGGAACAAGAGATTGTTGGCCATTTTTGTGCCTTGCTGCAGAACTCATGGCTGTGAGGCTGTTTTAGTGATAAGAAATAATAAATAAACACCTGAGTGTGAACATGAACCACTGCCTCAAGTGCCTTCAATCCAGACCTGACTCATTCTCCCAGTTGAGGTTTTGGGATTTTTAGTGTGGTGTGGATGGCAGCAAGATGGAGGGCACAGGGTGCTGTCCTGGGGTTCTTCTTCCTCCTTCTTCTCCATGGGTTTGGGTGGCATTTTGTAATTGGGCAGTAAAGTCAGTTCTTCATTGGATAGTTTAGTCTTAAAAGCCCTTGGAACAAGAGATTGTTGGCCATTTTGTGCCTTGCTGCAGAACTCATGGCTGTGAGACTGTTTTAGTGATAAGAAATAATAAATAAACACCTGAGTGTGAACATGAACCACTGCCTCAAGTGCCTTCAGTCCAGACCCAGAGGAACCAACAGTTCCCCAGCCTGACTCATTCTCCCAGTTGAGGTTTTGGGATTTTTAGTGTGGTGTGGATGGCAGCAAGATGGAGGGCACAGGGTGCTGTCCTGGGTTTCTTCTCCATGGGTTTGGGTGGCATTTTGTAATTGGGCAGGAAAGTCCTCACTGGGGGATCTGTGGGATCAGTTATTGGGTTCAAAGGGAAAATAATCCAGGTGTCAGCTCTTAATTGGATAGTTTAGTCTTAAAAGTCCTTGTAACAGGAGGTTGTTGGCCATATTGCTGCAGAACTCATGGCTGTGAGGCTGTTTTAGTGGTAAGAAATAATAAATAAACACCTGAGTGTGAACATGAACCACTGCCTCAAGTGCCTTCAGTCCAGACCCAGAGAAACGGATACACCTCCATACTAAAAACCCAAAACTCTAAATTTTTCACCCTGTGACAAACTCTACCTCTGCCTATTTCACACACTCGTAGATTCCAGTTCATCCCAAAGCCATCCTCCATGGATGAAGGTCCAAAGCAGTGTTCTCATGGGGGCCAGGACACCTCAGGACAGGCAGAGAAATATCCCCTGAGCCCTGGCTTCCAACAGGGCAGAGCCACCCTGAGATTTCTGCCATAATTCACTTTTTCTCCACCCTTCCTTTGGATTTGGGAGATCCAGAGCAGCCTCTTGGCTGACGGCAGTTTGGGTGGCAAGAAGCATAAAGATGTGTCTGCTTTTATCAAACCAGCAGTTTGGGTGGCAAGAAGCATAAAGATGTGCCTGCTGCAATCAAAACCAGCAGTTTGGGTGGCAAGAAGCATAAAGATGTGTCTGCTGCAATCCAAACCAGCAGTTTGGGTGGCAAGAAGCATAAAGATGTGCCTGCTGCAATCAAAACCAGCAGTTTGGGTGGCAAGAAGCATAAAGATGTGTCTGCTTTTATCAAAACCAGCAGTTTGGGTGGCAAGAAGCATAAAGATGTGTCTGCTGCAATCCAAACCAGCAGTTTGGGTGGCAAGAAGCATAAAGATGTGTGTGCTGCAATCAAAACCAGCAGTTGGGTGGCAAGAAGCATAAAGATGTGCCTGCTTTTATCAAAACCAGCAGTTTGGGTGGCAAGAAGCATAAAGATGTGTCTGCTGCAATCCAAACCAGCAGTTTGGGTGGCAAGAAGCATAAAGATGTGTGTGCTGCAATCCAAACCAGCAGTTGGGTGGCAAGAAGCATAAAGATGTGTCTGCTGCAATCCAAACCAGCAGTTTGGGTGGCAAGAAGCATAAAGATGTGTCTGCTGCAATCCAAACCAGCAGTTTGGGTGGCAAGAAGCATAAAGATGTGTCTGCTGCAATCAAAAAGTGCCCAGCCATTCTCCAGAGAGCAGAAGGAAAATGAGGAGGAGGTTGGGAGCCCTGGAGGGCAGAACTTGTGGCAGGCAGGGCCAGCAGCTCATCCCTTGCTTTGACTGCTAAAGGTTGTGGCAGCAGCAGGTCTGCCAGCCTGGAACAATCCCAATTATTTCCAGTGCTATGGCAAATTATGGACCTTCCAAGGAAGGATCCGTGCCAAAGCATCTTTTCATAGCTGCAGGGGATGCAGCAAATGTGGAGGGATGAATTCTTGTTGCTGGTATTACCCAGGCTTGTGTTCCTGCTGCAGCTGTGCCCTGCTAGGCTTTGTTACATAAGCACAGCCAGTGCTTTCCCAGAGGCTGAATTTCTCTTTTTATAGGAAAAAAAAAGGTTGAATTTCCCTTTTTATAGAAAAAAAAAAACCCCAGGCAGATGCACTCCCCAGGCTGAGTAGGGGGGAATTAAGCTCTATCACATCAGTGTAGTGAGAATCTGCATTACCTTGACAATTTTCTGTCACAGGATCCAGCCCTTCCAGCCTCCTTCAGCAGATCTGAGTTTATTTATCTGAACTGGAAAAGGGAATGAGCTTTGCCACATTTTGCTCTGCAAAAAAACTGGGGGAGCAGGAGAGAAATTTTGAATAAAAAATCCACAGGGCCCAGCCCAGCCACTGAAAAATAAGGAGGGATTTTGAAGCAGGTGATGTTAAATTTGGATTCATACAGATCTTGTCCCCTAAAAAACTTTGTAGAAGCATCTTGATTTTTAATCAGGTTCTGAAGGCAGGGTAGTGTTGATGCCTTGAGAAGGCTGAGCTAGAGCAGAGGCTGGACAGAGTTAAAGAATGAAGCAGGGATTTATTAAAATACCTCAATGGATGCACCTTGGGCAGCACAAGAGCCCAGCCAGGGCTGCACCCAAGATGAACCCAAATGGTCCCAAAATGAACCCAAGATGAACCCAAATGGTCCCAGAATGAACCCAAGATGACCCAAAATGGTCCCAAAATGAACCCAAGATGAACCCAAATGGTCCCAAAATGAACCCAAGATGAACCAAAATGGCCCCAAAATGAACCCAAGATGAACCAAAATGGTCCCAAAATGAACCAAAATGGTCCCAAAATGAACCCAAGATGAACCCAAATGGTCCCAAAATGAACCCAAGATGAACCAAAATGGTCCCAAAATGAACCCAACATGAACCCAAAATGGTCCCAAAATGCACGAGCGCTCCCGGGGTCTCTCCCTGGGATCAGTTCTGCTCCATTTGCATCTTGCAGTTCATTGTCCCATCCCAGCTTTAGCCTAGGCAGTCCCATCCTTGTTTTTCTCTCTCCAGCCCACGGTGTTTGTGCTCTTGGGCTGAGATTTGGATCATTTGTCCTTGGTGCCCAGCTGGAGCAGGAATTGTTTTGTGTCCCTGCTCTGTGCACAGAGCTCACCATCCCCTGATGTGAACCCAGACCCACACACTAAAGCAGCACAGAATGTGAAAAATAGAAAATCCCAAACCTGAGGCAGCAGTGTGACTCCTGGCAGCTCAGGGTGGGAATTCTGTGTCCCCCTGGGAAAGGACACAAACTCCCTGCTGGGCAGGTCTGTCCTGGTGGGGATCTCTGGCTCAGGCACAGCTTTAATGTTGGCATTTTGGGGTGCAGAGTTCAGCTCTTCCCCCATTTTTCATTCACACCCACAGCAGCTCTTCATCACCACCTTCCAGCTCAAATTTGCTTTTCTCTCATGCTCACACCCTTCCCAGCCAGACACAAAACACTTTGGCCCAAAAAGCAAAGGATTGCCTGAGTCCTGGTAAATGCACAAGTCCTGGCTCATTTTGCCTGCAGGGATTTTTTGTTGCATCCAGCACAGACAAAAGCCCAGGTTGGTGTCAGGTGTGTGCAGAGAGCTGGAGGACACTGCTGTGACAGCTGGGAGCAGCTGGGGCTTCCCTGCCATCTGTTCCTGTGTCCCTGAGCAGGGAACGGCCACTCCAGGAGCTTCTTCATCCCTGTGCAGGGAATGGACACTCCAGGAGCTTCTTCATCCTTGTGCAGGGAATGGACATTCCAGGAGCATCTTCATCTTCATCCCTGTGCAGGGAATGGCCACTCCAGGAGCATCTTCATCCTGTGCAGGGAATGGACACTCCAGGAGCATCTTCATCCTGTGCAGGGAATGGACATTCCAGAAACATCTTCATCCTTGTGCAGGGAATGGACATTCCAGGAGCATCTTCATCCCTGTGCAGGGAATGGACATTCCAGAAAACATCTTCATCCTTGTGCAGGGAATGGACATTCCAGAAACATCTTCATCCCTGTGCAGGGAATGGACATTCCAGAAACATCTTCATCCTGTGCAGGGAATGGCCAGCATCTTCATCCCTGTGCAGGGAATGGACATTCCAGAAACATCTTCATCCCTGTGCAGGGAATGGCCATTCCAGGAGCATCTTCATCCCTGTGCAGGGAATGGACATTCCAGGAGCATCTTCATCCCTGTGCAGGGAATGGACATTCCAGGAGCTTCTTCATCCTGTGTCCCTGTGCAGGGAATGACCATTCCAGGAATTTCTTCATCCTGATTTTGCAGGGAATGGACATTCCAGGAGCATCTTCATCCCTGAGCAGGGAATGGACATTCCAGGAGCATCTTCATCCTGGCTTTGCAGGGAATGGTCATTCCAGGAGCATCTTCATCCCTGTGCAAGGAATGGACATTCCAGGAGCTTTTTCACCCTGTATCCTTGTGCAGGGAATGGCCATTCCAGGAATTTCTTTATCCTGATTTTGCAGGGAATGGCCATTCCAGGAGCATCTTCATCCTTGTGCAGGGAATGGACATTCCAGGAGCTTCTTCATCCCTGAGCAGGGAATGAACATTCCAGGAGCATCTTCATCCTTGTGCAGGGAATGGCCATTCCAGAAGCTTCTTCATCCTGGCCATGCAGGGAATGGCCATTCCAGGAGCATTTTCATCGTGGTTGTGCAGGAAACAGCCACTCCAGAAGCTTCTTCATCCTGTATCACTGTGCACGGAATGGCCATTCCAGGAGCATCTTTATCCTGTGTCCCTGTGCAGGGAATGGCCATTCCAGGAGCATTTTCACCCTGATTTTGCAGGGAATGGACATTCCAGGAATTTCTTCATCCTGATTTTGCAGGGAATGGCCATTCCAGGAGAATTTTCACCCTGGAATTGCAGGGAATGGCCACTCCAGGAGCCTCTTCACCCTCTGTCCCTGTGCAGGGAATGGCCATTCCAGGAATTTCTTCATCCTTGTCCAGGGAACAGCCATTCCAGGAACTTCTTCATCCTGTATCCCTGAGCAGGGAATGGCCATTCCAGGAGCATTTTCATCCTGGCTTTGCAGGGAATGTCCATTCCAGGAACATTTTAATCCTGGCTTGACAGGGAATAGCCATTCCAGGAGCATTTTCACCCTGTCTTTGCAGGGAATGGTCATTCCAGGAGGATTTTCATCCTGGCTTTGCAGGGAATGGCCATTCCAGGAGCATTTTCATCCTGGAATTGCAGGGAATGGCCATTCCAGGAGGATTTTCACCCTGGAATTGCAGGGAATGGCCATTCCAGGAGCATTTTCATCCTGGCTTTGCAGGGAATGGCCATTCCAGGAGCATTTTCATCCTGGCTTTGCAGGGAATGGCCACTCCAGGAGCATTTTCATCCTGGCTTCGCAGGGCCCCAGGAATTTTCCTCAGAGATCAAACCCTGGCATTTGGCACCAAAACTGGAGCATGTTTGTACCCACAAGGGTTTTTTTAAACAGCACCAGGGCAGGTCAGAAGCACTGCAGGACAAAGACCAACCAGTGTTTCCTTTGGGTGAAATAACCCAGCTGACAAGACAAAATCTTTGAAATAAAGCAAAAAACAACTTTATTCAGAAGTGCCATCAACACCAACCATCAGGACCTCACTCCTCCACAGCACAAATGCATCTCGTGCTCACACAAAGCCATGAAGGAGAAATCCAACATAAATAATCTCTCCTCAGACTTTCTGGGGTCCATTTAAAATCTTTATTCACTTGTTAACCCAGGCTAGCCTTGCTTAACTTCCACTTCCAGATAAAAATCATGACCTAGAAAAATTTTTTTGCTGTGGGAAGCAGCAACGTTGGTAATTGAAGTGCAGGGGAAGGAAAGATAAAAGCACTGGGGAAAGGCTTCAAGTTTCTTTGGAGGCCTGGGGAGAAACATATTTAAGCTTTAATGTGGGATGACATGTGCAGACTTAATAAAGAGTTGTTAGATCATGATCCAGCTTCCTGCATCCTCTCCCCTGAATTCCAGGCATGAAGCACCAGGCTCTGGTCAGAGCCACTTCTGCTTTCTCTTTAGGGGTTCTGGGTTTGTTTGCCAGGACATTTTGGGATTTTTTAATCTCTGCTCATCCCGTGCAGCACTTCCTTTTTCTCCTGCAAAGAAATCAGCTGTAATTCCTGCCCTTTCCTCCTTGGCCCTTGTGAAAAAATGGGCATTTTATGATTGGCTTTTTGCAAATATTCAAATGGATATTATATGTGTTATGTTAGAAAGTCAGAGAATTGTACCACTCTAGGAAAACACCACATTTCCTTGGTGTCTTTCCTTTCATTTCCGTGGTGGTTTTCCTTTCATTTCCTTGGTGTCTTTCCTTTCATTTCCTTGGTGTTTTTTCCTTTCAATATATTGGTGTTTTTTCCTTTCATTTCTTTGGTGTCTTTCCTTTCCTCTCCGTGGTGATTTTCCTTTCATTTCCTTGTGTCTTTCCTTTTATTTCCATGGTGTCTTTCATTTCATTTCCTTGGTATCTTTCCTTTCATTTCCTCGGTGTTTTTCCTTTCATTTCCTTGGTGCTTTTCCTTTCATTTCCTTTGTATCTTTCCTTTCATTTCCTCGGTGTCTTTCCTTTTATTTCCTTGGTGTTTTCCCTTTCTTTTCCTCGGTGTCTTTCCTTTCATTTCTTTGGTGTTTTTCCTTTCATTTCCTTGTGTCTTTCCTTTCATTTCCTAGGTGTTTTTCCTTTCAATATCTTGGTGTTTTTTCCTTTCATTTCTTTGGTGCTTTTCCTTTCATTTCCTTGGTGCTTTTCCTTTCATTTCCTTGGTGTCTTTCCTTTCATTTCCGTGGTGTTTTTTCCTTTCATTTCCTTGGTGTCTTTCCTTTCATTTCTGCGGTGTTTTTCCTTTTATTTCCTCGGTGTCCTTCCTTTAATTTCCTTGGTGTTTTTTCCTTTCAATATCTTGGTGTTTTTTCCTTTCATTTCCTTGTGTCTTTCCTTTCATTTCCTTGGTGTTTTTCCTTTCATTTCCTTTGTATCTTTCCTTTCATTTCCTCAGTGTGTTTCCTTTAATTTCCTTGGTGTTTTTCCTTTCATTCCTTGGTGTCTTTCCTTTCATTTCCTTGGTGTCTTTCCTTTTATTTCCATGATGTTTTTTCCTTTCAATATCTTGGTGTTTTTTCCTTTCATTTCCTTGTGTCTTTCCTTTCATTTCCGTGGTGTCTTTCCTTTCAATTCCTTTGTGTCTTTCCTTTCATTTCCTTGGTGCTTGTCCTTTCATTTCCTTGGTGTCTTTCCTTCCCGTGGTGTTTTTCCTTTCATTTCCTTGATGTCTTTCCTTTTATTTCCTTTGTGTCTTTCCTTTCATTTCCGTGGTGTTTTTCCTTTCATTTCCTCAGTATCTTTCCTTTCATTTCCTTGTGTCTTTCCTTTCATTTCCTTGGTGTTTTTCCTTTCATTTCCGTGGTGTTTTTCCTTTCATTTCCTTGGTGCTTTTCCTTTTATTTCTGTGGTGTTTTTCCTTTCATTTCCTTGGTGCTTTTCCTTTTATTTCCGTGGTGTTTTTCCTTTCATTTCCTTGGTGTTTTTTCCTTTAATTTCCTCGGTGTCTTTCCTTTAATTTCTTGGTGTTTTTCCTTTCATTTCCTTTGTGTCTTTTCTTGCTTTTCTCTGGACCTTTCAGAAACAACCAGATGGAAACAGCATTAAAGCCAAGAGTCTGCTGAGTGTAAGAAACAAAAAAAAAAACGTTTAGAATTCCTTGTAACTTCCACGAGACTTGAAATTAAAGTAAAAAATTCTTGTATTGATGCCGAATGTTTTTATTATTTGGGGTTAGGGTCAGCTGTAAATTCCTCTTTGCAGGAGGCCCAGAGGTTCCAGCTCGGCAGGGGCTCCACCTGCTGGGACACGGGACAGCCTCGGGCTGCTGCACGAGAATGAAAAATAAACCATGAAAAATTATTGTGTTTTTGAGAGGAATGAGGGATTTGTGTTCCCAAACCAGCTGTGGGGCTGCTGGGGGATAAAACCAGCACTGGGAGAGAAAAGAAACAACGGGGAGGATTCCACTGATTGATGAATGGGAAAAGAGATTTGCTTTTACAAATAAACTTTAGGTTGGCTGATAAACGAAATTGGACATTGAAAGGTGAGAGAAACAACGGGGGGAAACTCTAAATTCCATAAGAATTAAAAATTAAAAGGGAGGGTTGTACATTAGGGAGGGATCTTTGGGATTGGGTGTTCTGGGAAGTCTGAACCTCTCAAGTGCCTCAGAAATGGGGAAAAACCCCTAAATTCCATAAGAATTAAAAATTAAAAGGCAGAGTTATAAATTAGAGGGGAATCTTTGGGATCAGGTGTTCTGGGAAGTCTGAACCTCTCAAGTACCTCAGAAATGGGAAAAGCCCCTAAATTCCATAAGAATTAAAAATTAAAAGGCAGAGTAAATTAGAGGGGAATCTCTGGTATCAGATGTTCTGGGAAGTCTGAACCTCTCAAGCACCTCAGAAATGGGGAAAGAGAGAAGGGAAATGTGGCTGGAAATTGGGATAAAAAGGAGGCTGAGTCCTCCAAAAATTGGAGAGACCCCAGGGGATGCCCCATGGCCTCTGCCTTGATTGGAATAAAGTTCCAGCACTGCTCTGTCTCCTTTTGGACACCAACCTCTGGTGTTTGTGGATGGATTTTCCTAAAAATTTTCACAAGGATGAAGAAATATATATTCATTCTTGTTACTTTTTTTTTTTTTTTAAGAACAGCACAGAAAAATCAAATTATTTCATTTTTCAAAGGCAGCTCATCAATCCTGGGGAGTGGAACTGTTTCAGGACATACCCAGATGTTGGAATATCAAGGAGCTCCTTCTCCAAGCCTTGTTTTTTATCCATTTTTGAGCTGTGCTGATTAAAGTCGTTAAAAAGAGCTTTGAAATCTTCAGCAAAGAGTCTGTGTGATTAAAATTTCCAACTAACGAGCTGCAGTTGGCACTGCATTCCTTTGATATGGATTCGAGAGAATTGCCCAGAAAATCCTTTGAAAAACGCGAATTAAAATCGACCAAATAACTCTTGTCTCGCTACAGCAGAAAGAGTAAAAAAATAATAATTGTTAATGAGAAAATTGTTATAAAGTGAGGCTGGAAAATGGGAATTAAAGAGTTTCAGGATTTCAGTCTTTCCTCCCGGCCGAGCCCACGAGGTGGCACCGTTACGAAAAGAATAAAAACTCAGGAATTAATTATTTCATAATCCATTAACCAGGCTCAAACACAACCCCGAGTTTGGAGAAGTTGGGAGTTGGATTTTCACCAAAAATCCAGCTTTAAATTCCAATTTCTCCTTTAAACTCATACTGAGAAATAAATAAAAAGTCGGATTAAAAAGAAATAAAAAGTCGGAAAAAATAAAAATAAAAATTAAATATTTTTATAAAATAAAAATTAAAATAAATTAAAATAAAGAAAGAAATAAAAATATTGTAAAGAAATAAAATTATAAATGAGGAAAAATAAAAATAAATATTTTAATGAAATAAAAATAAAAATAAATTAAAAGAAAGAAAGGAAAATGTTATCAAGAAATAGAAATTGTAAATGAGAAAAAAATAAAATTATTAAATTGTAATAGAAAAATAAAAAATAAATATTTTAAAGAAATAAAAGTAAAAAGAAAGAAAAATTTAAAAATATTATAAAGAAATTAAAATTATAAATGAGAAAAAAATTAAAATTATGAAACTATAAAAGAAAAAAAATAAATATTTTAATGAAATTAAAGTTATAAGAAGAAATAAAAATGTTATGAAGAACTAAAAATTATAAAGAAAAATGAAAATTATAAAATTATAAAAACTAAAAATAAATATTTTCATAAAATAAAAATAATGAAATAAATAAATAAGATAATAATAAATAATAAATTTCATTCATAATAAATGAAAATAATAACAAAATAAATAAATAAAAATAAATAATTAAATAATGATAAGGAATTAATTAATAGTAAATTAAAATAATGAAATAAATAAAAAATAAATAAAATAAATAAAAAATAAATAAAATAATAATATAAATTACATTATAATAAATTAAAATAATTATAAAAGAAATAACTAAAAATAGTAATAACTGAAATTAATTATAATAAATAATAATAAATTAAATTAATAATAAAATAAAATATAATATAATAAAAATAAGATTATAATAATTAACAGATATGGTTTATAAAATAAATAATAAGTGGTCTTATTTTATTTCATCTCCACTGGATATTCCCAGCCAGGCTGAAGAATCCGCGGGTTTCCTGCCGAGCATGAAAGCTGCAGGAGCCCTGAGCTGGTGCTGCTGAAGATCACCCAGCCCTTCTCCAGGCCGGCTGTAATCGATGTGACAGAGGAGAAGCTGAAACAAGGTGACATTTTCTACCTCACTGTGCAAAACACAGCCAGGAGTGGGTTTGTGTTCCCAAAGCACCACGAGCACCTTCCCCAGCCCCAGGGAAACATCCTCAGAACTGCCCCAGAGCATCCTCAGAACTCCCCCCAGAGCATCCCCAGAGCATCCCCAGAACATCCCCAGAACTCCCCCAGAACATCCCCAGAACTCCCCCAGAACTCCCCCAGAGCATCCCTAGAACTCCCCCCAGAACTCCCCCAGAACTCCCCCAGAACATCCCCAGAACATCCCCAAAACATCCCCAGAACATCCCCAGAGCATCCCCAGAAACTCCCCAGAACATCCCCAGAACATTCCCCGAGAGCATCCCCAGAACATCCCCGGAACTTCCCCCAGAGCATCCCCCAGAACTCCCCAGAACATCCCCAGAACTCCCCCAGAACATCCCAGAACTCCCCCCAGAACATCCCCAGAACATCCCCAGAACATGCCCCCAACTCCCCCCAGAACATCCCCAGAACATCCCCAGAACATCCCCAGAGCATCCCCAGAACATCCCCAGAACTCCCCCCAGAGCATCCCCAGAACTCCCTCAGAACATCCCCAGAACTCCCCCCGAGAGCATCCCCAGAACTCCCCCAGAACATCCCCAGAGCATCCCCAGAACTCCCCCCAGAACTCCCCCAGAGCATCCCCAGAACTCCCCCAGAACATCTCCAGAGCATCCCCAGAACTCCCCCCAGAACTCCCCCAGAACTCCCCCCAGAACATCCCCAGAACTCCCCCAGAGCATCCCCAGAACTCCCCCAGAACTCCCCCAGAGCATCCCCAGAACTCCCCCAGAACTCCCCCAGAGCATCCCCAGAACTCCCCCCAGAACTCCCCCAGAACTCCCCCAGAACATCCCCAGAACTCCCCCAGAACATCCCCAGAACTCCCCCAGAACTCCCCCAGAGCAGCTCCAGAACACCCCCAGAACATCCCCAGTACATCCCCAGAACATCCCCAGAGCATCCCCAGAACTCCCCAGAACATCCCCAGAACTCCCCCAGAACATCCCCAGAACTCCCCCAGAACATCCCCGCAACATCCCCCGGAACTCCCCCCGAGAGCATCCCCAGAACTCCCCCCAGAGCATCCCCAGAACATCCCCAAAACATCCCCAGAACTCCACCCAGAGCATCCCCAGAACTCCCACAGAATATCCCTGGAACATCCCTAGAACTCCCCCCAGAACTCCTCCAGAACATCCCCGGAACTCCCCCGGAACATCCCCCCAACTCCCCCCAGAACATCCCCAGAACTCCCCCAGAACTCCCCCCAGAACATCCCCAGAACATCCCCAGAGCATCCCCAGAACTCCACCCAGAGCATCCCCAGAACTCCCACAGAATATCCCTGGAACATCCCCAGAACTCCCCCCAGAACTCCCCCAGAACATCCCCAGTACATCCCCAGAACTCCCCCAGAGCATCCCCAGAACATCCCAGAACTCCCCCAGAGCATCCCCAGAACATCCCAGAACTCCCCCAGAACATCCCCAGAACTCCCCCCAGAACTCCCCCAGAACTCCCCCAGAACTCCCCCCAGAGCATCCCCAGAACTCCCCCAGAACTCCCCCAGAGCATCCCAGAACTCCCCCAGAACATCCCCAAAACTCCCCCAGAGCATCCCCAGAACATCCCCAAAACATCCCCAGAACTCCCACAGAATATCCCTGGAACATCCCTAGAACTCCCCCCAGAACTCCTCCAGAACATCCCCGGAACTCCCCCAGAACATCCCAGAACTCCCCCCAGAACTCCCCCAGAGCATCCCCAGAACTCCCCCGGAACATCCCCCCAACTCCCCCCAGAACATCCCCAGAACTCCCCCAGAACTCCCCCCAGAACATCCCCAGAACATCCCCAGAGCATCCCCAGAACTCCACCCAGAGCATCCCCAGAACTCCCCCCAGAACAACCCCAGAGCAGCTCCAGAACACCCCCAGAACATCCCCAGTACATCCCCAGAACTCCCCCAGAGCATCCCCAGAACATCCCAGAACTCCCCCAGAACATCCCCAGAACTCCCCCAGAACTCCCCCAGAACTCCCCCAGAACATCCCCAGAACATCTCCGGAGCATCCCCAGAACTCCCACAGAACTCCCCCAGAGCATCCCCAGAACTCCCCCAGAAGCTCAGAGCTGTTTGGTTCCCGACTGTTGTTGCACTTCTCCTCCATCTGACCCTGACACTTATGAAAATGAACGCCCAGGAACCAAGATTGCAACAGAGGAAGCAGCAATGCTGACACTCAGTCAGGGGCACAAATCCCAACGGAGCACGAGCTGTGAATTATTCATCAAGAAACATTTTCCTCTCCTTTTTGTGGCCAGACTCTGAAAAAGCCACAGGATGTAAAAAATTGTGTGTAACAATCTCCATATCTGGCTGGAACACTTCTTCCTTTTTAACAGGCTTTTAGTTATGTTCAGTGGAGTGAGGAGCTTTATTCAGACACCAAGGGACAGCTCCCCAAAAAGTCCAAAAGTTCCACCAAACATGGAGAAACCCGAATTTTGTGATGCACATCCAGCTTTAAATTCATATTTAGCAGAAGGAGGAACTTTATTCAGACACCAAGGGACAGCTCCCAGAAACAGCAGCTTTGAGTTCTGTTCTCATGCCCATTTATGAGGCAATGAAATAAAATGGGAGAAGATTGTTCCAAGTCCAGAAGTCCCACCAAACATGGAGAAACTCGAATTTTGAGGTGCACATTCAACTTTAAATTCATGCTCAGCAGAAGGAGGAACTTTATTCAGACACCAAGGGACAGCTCCCAAAAAAAGCAGCTTTGAGTTCTGTTCTCATGCCTGTCTATGAGAGCAATGAAATAAAATGGGAGAAGATTGTTCCAAGTCCAAAAGTCCCTCCAAACATGGTGAAACCCGAATTTTGAGGTGCACACCCAGTTTTAAATTCATGTTTAGTAGAGGGAGGAGCTTTATTCAGACACCAAGGGACAGCTCTCAGAAAAAGCAGCTTTGAGTTGTGTTCTCATGCCTGTCTATGAGGCAATGAAATAAAATGGGAGAAGACTGTTCCAAGTCCAGAAGTCCCACCAAACATGGAGAAACTCGAATTTTTGAGGTGCACATTTTTAAATTCCCATTGGCATCACAGTTTTGATCAGCCCAGGAGACACTGGAGTTATTCCCCTCCTGCCTCCTCCATCACACAACTCCAACCCTTTGCTGCCCCTCAGACATCCCCAGCTCCTCTGCAGCCAGGTCCTGTCAGATCTGCTGCCAAATTATTGCCAGGAATGGCTGAATCTGTCAATGCAGAGCTTGGAGTGAGCAGCCATGAACAGAAAAATCACAAATCTCCTCACCCTGAGCAGGGCTGGTCTCTGTCTCAGAGCTCTCTTGGATTCCCAAAGATATTTGGGATATTTGCTGCTCCATCCCTCCCTCCTCAACCCTTCAACAGCAGCCAAGCTTTCCCTTGGAAGTGACTGAAGAAAAGAGAGGAGAGGGGAAAGGAAGAGTGAGCTGCAATAAATAATTTTATTTATTATTTTTTTAAAGGAGATTTTATCACATTTCTGATCACCTGGACAGGTGGAAGCTGTCTCAGCAGAAGGCCCCACCACACACACTACGTTTCCTAGTAGAAAGCACAGCTGCTTTTTGCAACTTTTCTCTGGGTGGAATTCAAAATAAACTCTGGCTCTCCTTCCCTCCTGGAGCTCAGAGGATTCATAACTCCAGTTATTCCGTGAAGGGACCAAAATCAGCTGCCAAATGTGGGTGGTGCTGCAGGAAATGCTCACAAAGGTTGGAAAAGACCCCAAGGATTGTTCAATTCATTCTCTGGCCAAGCAGGCCCTGATGAACCAGAGCAGAGCAGGGAGTGCCACATCCATCCTGGGGACTCAGAAACAGCCCAGGGATGTGATAGAAAAGCTGCAGTTAATTTGCTTTTATTCTGAGAGGCTAAAATCAATTTAAACTCCAGGCAAAGGCCAGACCACGGCCTGTGCCCTCTGTCAGCCAAACCCCTTCAGGTATCCACAGTGATCCTGTGTCCTTCTGTCCCAGAAAATGAACTTCTGTTGGCTTTTCTGTCCAGAAAATGAACTTTGGTGAGTTTTCTGTCCAGAAAATGAACTTTGCTGAATTTTCTCCCAGAAAATGAATCTGTACTGAGTTTTCTCCCTGTAAGGGATGGAGGCAGCAGCAGGGGAAGGCTCCATCTGCACACTTGGCAGTGCCAGATCCCCTCCCAGCTTCCCCCTGCTCACACACAGCAGGGCACAACTTCCTACAATTTATCTCCCCAGGAGCTTTTTTGCTTCATCATCTCCCAGACATGTTATTTTGTCTTCAGCTCCAAAGGGACACACGATGTTCTGGGGAAGGATATTTGCATTTTGAAAGCATTTCCATTAACTGGCTTTTCCTCCTTTTTATTTTTATTTATTTAATTTTTTTTCCCTTTACTTTTTGAAGGTCACATAAATAATTCAGAGCTACATGCTGGAAGAACATGCAAAGCTCAACTTTGGACACGGACTGGAGCTAAAGGAGAGATTTCCATGAGCAGAGGATCACAGCTCATCTGAGCTGCTCCACTCAGCGTGGAAAGCTGCTGTGAAAAACACCAATCACTTGGTTTTCATTTTAAAAGTTTAATAGTAATAAAATGGTAATTAAAATAGCAATATAATTAGAGTAATAATAATTTGGACAATTTGGATTAGGACAATATGAGGCAATAAAAACAGAGAGTTATGGACAGACCAGGTAGCTTTTCTGGGCAAAATAAACCTGAAAAAAGAGCCACATGAACAGAGGATTAACCCTTAAAAGCAACAGCCTGTTGTATATTCATACAGCTCATCCATGATGCATAAATTCCATTCAAACTCAGGATTCTGGCTGGGCAGTGTCAGCTTCTTCCTCTGGATCCTGAGCAAGGCAGGAAAAAGTTCATTTCTCCTGATAATGGAGCAATGAATTCTCTTTCTCTGAAAGATTCAGGTGTCCTGTGGCTGCTGTCTCAGTGTGAGTCCTCTCTTTTAAAAAAAAGTATCTTACATAGCATAGTTTCTATTTTCACATTATGTTATAACCTAAAACTACATTTAACACACCACTTAAGAGAATTAACACAGCATCACTTTGTGACATAACACACATAATATTAATTTGAATATTTGCAAAAAGCCAATTATAAAATACACATTTCTCACAGTGTTCAGGCACAACAATAATGCACAAAAACACTCCCGAGGTACTTCAAGGGGCTCAGGTGAGCACAGGAACCCTCAGTGCTGTGACACAGGCAGAGGGTGATCCACCACCTTATCTGAGTTCAGTGACTCAGATCAGAGCTCAGGGCTGGTTATGCTCTGTGATCTTATCTCAGATCAGAGCTCAGGGCTGGTTATGCTCTGTGATCTTATCTCAGATCAGAGCTCAGGGCTGGTTATGCTCTCTGAAATTCCTCTGCAGTGCTGGCGTGGGGTGGGAGATACAAAATGGAGCCGTGAATAGAGCAGATCAAAAATAATTTGGTTTATCTTTCATTTCCCCAGCTCTATGGAGTGAAAATTGTTTGGTTTTGTCCAATCTCTTAAAGCAATGTACAGAAATTAGCTGTAAACTTTGCTGGTTATTACACAAAGCAGCTTCCTCAAAAATATCAATACACAGGAGTCCTCCAAAAATATCAATACACAGGAGTCCTCAAAAAATATCAATACACAGGGGTCCTCCAAAAATATCAATACACTGGAGTTCTCCTGCATATGGAGCCAGAAAAATTCCAGACTACCTGACCTATACATCTATACATTAAATCAAAGTTTCAGCATTTGATTTTATTCCTTTAAGGCAGCACTGGAGAGGGAAGGGCACTCCCTTAGGGGTGGGGATTTACACACTCCCTGCAGGAATTTACACACTCCTTGCAAGAATTGACACACTCCCTGCAGGGATTTACACACTCCTTGAAGGAATTTACACACTCCTCACCAGAATTTGCACACTCCTTGCAGGGATTTACACACTCCTCACCAGAATTTACACACTTCTTGCAGGGATTTACACACTCCTCACAGGAATTTACACACTACTTGAAAGAATTGACACGCTCCTTGCAGGAATTTACATACTCTTTGCATGAATTTACCCACTCCTCACAGGAATTTGCACACTCCTTACAAGAATTTACACACTCCTTGCAGCAATTTACCCACTCCTCACAGGGATTTACACACTCCTTACATGAATTGACACACTCCCTGCAGGAATTTACACACTCCCTGCAGGAATTTGCACACTCCTCACAGGAATTTACACACTCCTTGCAAGAATTTACACACTCCTCGCAGGAATTTACACACTCCTTGAAGGAATTTACACACTCTTTGCAAGAATTTACACACTCCTTCAAGGGATTTACACACTCCTTGCAGGGATTTACACACTCCTCAAAGGAATTTGCACACTCCTCACAGGAATTTACACACTCCTTGCATGAATTTACACACTCTGCAAGAATTTACACACTCCTCACAGGAATTTACACACTCCTCACAGGAATTTACACACTCCCTGCAGGGATTTACACACTCCTTGCCAGTGGCTGCCTGGAGCTGCCTGAGCAGCAGCTGATGGGGAGATTCCCCTGGGACTGGAGCTCCCATTTTTGGGATTTGCAGGCAACCCCAACAAGGGAAAAGATGAGAATCTTGACTCCATGTTTCAGAAGGCTGATTTATTATTTTATTATGTATATTATATTAAAAAGGCTCTACTAAAACTGTGCTGAAAGAATAGAAGAAAGGATTTCATCAGAAGGCTGGCAAAGAAAGGAATCAATAATAAAATCTTGTGACTGCTCACAACCTCGACACAGCTGGACTGTGATTGGCCATTAATTAAAAACAACCACACCAGACCAATCACAGATGCACCTGTTGCATTCCACAGCTGCAGATAATTATTGTTTGCATTTATTTTCTGAAGCCAATCAGCTTCTTAAGAGAAAAATCCTAGGGAAAGGATTTTCATCAAGGCAGAGGCCATGGGGCATCCCCTGGGGTCTCTCCCATTTTTGGGAGGACGCAGCCTCCTTTTTATCCCAATTTCCAGTCACATTTCCCTTCTCTCTTTCCCCATTTCTGAGGTACTTGAGAGGTTCAGACTTCCCAGAACACCTGATCCCAGAGATTCCCCTCTAATGTATAACTCTGCCTTTTAATTTTTAATTCTTATGGAATTTAGGGGTTTTTTTCCCATTTTTGAGGTACTTGAGAGGTTCAGACTTCCCAGAACACCTGATCCCAGAGATTCCCCTCTAATGTATAACCCTGCCTTTTAATTTGTAATTCCTACTGAATTTAGGGGTTTTTTCCCATTGTTTCAAATATGTCTGTGACCCCCATTCACACCCCAAACTCTGCAGTCACAGCACAGCCACTCAGTCCATCGTTCAGCACAGCCTCAAGCCCTAAAAGACTCCATCTCACCCAAGCCCGGCTTTGCAGGGTTGATTAATTCCCTGAAATTCATTGCCATGACAAAGGACACGAGCTCTGCCCGAGCCAGGCCTGTCAGGTTTCTGTTGGGAGCAGGAAATGAGTCACTAAACCTGGGATCCGCTCTCCTGCAGCATCTGCTCCTCGCGTGGGGGCAGAGCGGTGACACCGAGCATCATCTCACACTCGGGCTGGGAGGTGCAGCTGGTACCCCGAGGGGTGAGCCAAGGGCTGCTGTGAGCAGCTTGCTCCAGTGCCAGGAGAAGGAAAATCCTGCTCCTGGAGAGGGAAATTCCCTGCTCCTGCCAAAGGCAGCGTGTTCTGACTGAGAGGAATGGAATGAGGATGAGGAAAAGGAGATTTTTTTCATGCACAACCTCCCTTTCCACCCTCCTCACCCTGCACACCCCAGCCCTGTGGGATGTGAAGTTATTTTTCTAGAGGAAACCCACTTAGAGGGGGCTCCCCTTTGAGAGGAATGAGGGATTTGTGTTTCCAAACCAGCTGTGGGGCTGCTGGTGGGTAAAACCAGCACTGGGAGAGAAAAGAAACAATGGGGAGGATTTCACTGAGTGATGAATGGAAAAAGAGATTTGCTTTTACAAATAAAATTTAAGTTGGCTGATAAATGAAATTAGACATGGAAAGATGAAAGAAACAATGGGAAAAACCCCTAAATTCAGTAGGAATTACAAATTAAAAGGCTGAGTTATACATTAGAGGGGAATCTTTGGGATCAGGTGTTCTGGGAATTCTGAACCTCTCAAGTACCTCAGAAATGGAAAAAGAGAGAAGGGAAATGTGGCTGGAAATTGGGATAAAAAGGAGGCTGAGTCCTCCAAAAATTGGAGAGACCCCAGGGGATGCCCCATGGCCTCTGCCTGGATTGGAATAAAGTTCCAGGACTGCTCTGTCTCCTTTTGGACATCAACCTCTGGTGTTTGTGGATGAATTTTCCTGCCACTGGCCAAGGCACCGTGTTCTGAGTGACTGTGCTGCAGTGCACAAACCACATTTCTCCCCCACGCTGAACCATTTCCATTCCTGACCTCTCTGTCCTTTCCCCTCCCCTCCACCTTTTAAAAATATTTTGCATTTTAAGTCGCTTGCGACAAAAATGTTTGCGTTTGGAGCTTTTCCAGGTTGGAGCCTTCACGTCCCTGTCAGCAGAAACCTCTGAGTTAAGAGAAAGAAATTTGCAAAAATCTGACACCTGCCACTTTCCATTGAGCTTTGGGTGGAAAATGTCCCTGGCCTCTTCCATTTTTAATGTCAGAGCCAGCCTGGCGGAAAAGATTACCTCAGGTAAAGTCATTGGGAACAGGAGCTGCTGCCAAAGCCCTCCCTGCACACAGCTCCTCCTTCCCCAGGGATGATCCTGCACGGGGAGCTGCACTCAGCCCCCACTGCCAGGATTTCTGCTCTAGGGGGGATTTGGGAGCACAGGAACCAATCCTGGTGGGATTCTCCTCACTGGAAAAGGGGCAGTGTCCTCTTTGAAATTCCTTCACAAGAAAAACCAGCTCATTTCAGGACCTGAAGGAGAACAGAGCAGGATTCCTGCTCTAGGGGAGATTTGGGAGCACAGGAACCAATCCTGGTGGGATTCTCCTGGGCAGGACAGGGGCAGTGTCCTCTTTGAAATTCCTTCACAAGAAAAACGAGCCCATTTCAGGACCTGAAGGAGAACAGAGCAGGATTTCTGCTCTAGGGGGGACTTGGGAGCACAGGAATGAATCCTGGTGGGATTCTCCTCACCAGAAAAGGGGCAGTGTCCTCTTTGAAATTCCTTCAGAAGAAAAATCAGCTCATTTCAGGATCTGGATGAGAACAGAACAGGATTTCTGCTCTCCTGGTGTGTTTGTGAGTCCAGAACCTAATCCTGATGGGATTCTCCTCAGAAGGAATGGGGCAGAGTGTCTTTGAAATTCCTTCACAAGAAAAACCAGCTCATTTCAGGAGTTGGAAGGGAACACAACAGAATTTCTTCCTCTCATGGTGTATTTGTGAGGCCAGAACCCAGTCCTGATGGGATCCTCCTGGGCAAGAATGGGGCAGGGTATCTTTGAAATTCCTTCACAAGAAAAACCAGCTCATTTCAGGATCTGGATGAGAACAGAACAGGATTTCTGCTCTCAGGGGGTATTTGTGAGGCCAGAACCCAATTTTGATGGGATTCTCCTCACCAGGAATGGAGCAGGATGTCCTCTTTGAAATTCCTTTACAAGAAAAACCAGCTCATGTCAGGAGCTGGAAGAGAACAGAACAGGATTTCTGCTCCAGGGGGGATTTGGGAGCGCAGGAATGAATCCTGGTGGGATTCTCCTCACTGGAAAAGGGGCAGTGTCCTCTTTGAAATTCCTTCAGAAGAAAAACCAGCCCATTTCAGGATCTGGATGAGAACAGAACAGGATTTCTGCTCTCAGGGGGTATTTGTGAGGCCAGAACCCAATTTTGATGGGATTCTCCTCACCAGGAATGGAGCAGGGTGTCCTCTTTGAAATCCTTCACAAGAAAAAGCAGGAAGAGAACAGAAGTTAGAAGAGAACAGAGGATTTCTGCTTTCAATGGGTATTTGTGAGGCCAGAACCCAATCCTGATGGGATTCTCCTCACCAGGAACAGGGCAGAGTGTCTTTAAAATTCCTTCACAAGAACAACCAGCTCTTGTCAGAAGCAAGAGGAGAACAGAGCAGAATTTCTTCCTCTCATGGTGTATTTGTGAGGCCGGAACCCAATCCTGATGGGATTCTCCTCACCAGGAATGGGGCTTTGAAATTCCTTCACAAGAAAAAACAGCCAATTTCAGCATCTGGAAGTGAACAGAACAGGATTTCTGCTCTCCTGGTGTATTTGGGAGCCCAGAACCACATTTTGATGGGATTCTCCTCATCAGGAATGGGGCAGGGTGTCCTCTTAGAAATTCCTTCTCAAGGACAACCAGCTCATGTCAGGAGCTAGAAGAGAACAGGAGAGGATTTCTGCTCTCCAGGGGTATTTGTGAGGCCAGCACCCAGTCCTGGTGGGATTCTCCTCTCTGGGAATGGGACAGGCTCTGTGCCCTCTCTGAAATTCCTTCCAGCTCATCTCAGGAGCTGGAAGAGAGCCAATACAGGAACCTCCACTTCACAGATCTAACAGCTCTCAAATGCCCTTTTTAGTCTTCAAGGGTAGAATTTCCTTAGGAAAAGTCTGGTTTGATCCCAAATGTGTAGGACTGTGTATTTTAGCCCTCCCCAGCCCGGGCTGCAGTAATAATTAATGAACAGCCTCCTCCTCTTCTACATATCAGCACTTCCAGAGCTTTTTTTGTGCTGAAAACTGGGGGGAAAAAAAGCATCTAAGGATCCACCAGAGCTTCCTAGAGCCAGTAAAAGATTGGGTATATTCCACATTTGTATAGAGGAACCTGCTGTAGAGGAACCTGTATTTAAACCTGCTCAGCTTCAGGTTTAAATCCATTTGGATTAAAAGGGAATCCCATGGAAACACTTGGATTGCCTCCTCAGTTCCCTGGAGAGACCAAGATCTCCATCCCAGCAGGGAATGGAGACCTGACAGGGCAGGATTCCTCCTCAGAAGGAGCTCCAGAATCCTCAGGGCTGTGCCACCAAGCTACAAGGAAAGCAGACAAATCCAAATTAAACTAATGCTGCCTTGGGGGGGATGCATTTCTGATCAGGGCTCAGCCCAAAGCCTGAAGGATGCCTGAATCTTACTAGACAGCAACCAGGTCACTCAGACAGGGAAACCTGGAAGGAACAAGGAATTCCTGAAGGAAACTCAAAGCAGAATAGCTGAAAAATGGTTCCCTTGTTGTCTGTGCAAGATAGAACATTTGTGGCACGACTAGAGCAAGATTTTACCAGGTAGCAGAGTAAATAAGGCTCATCTAATTAGTACTGGACTAATTACCTTTAAAAAAACCTTGGTTCTTCTGAATAAAATTGGATTTCAGTTATGCCAGGGCTCCCATCCCTGCCATCACATGGAGAATCACAGACATGTTTTATGAAAAATCCTTTTCTTAAGATTTTTCCTCCTGAGAAGCTGAGAGGCCTCAGGAACAAAATGCAAACAATGGTTATCTGCTGCTGTGGAATGCAACAGGTGCATCTGGGATTGGGCTCATGTGGTTGTTTCTAATTAATGGCCAATCACAGTCAGCTGGCTCAGACTCTCTGGTCTGTCAGAGGGTTTTATTATCATTCCTTTCTATTCCTTTCTAGCCTTGTGATGAAATAATTTCTTCTATTCTTTTAGTATAGTTTTAATAGAATATATATACTAAAATAATATATATATAAAAAATAATATATATATATAAAATATATATATAATATATATAATATATATAATATATATAATATATATATAATATATATAATATATATATATTTTATATATATACATATATATATACATATATATACACATATATATACATATATATATACACACATACATATATATATATACATATATATATATTTTATATATATATATATATATATACATATATATATATTTTATATATATATATATATATATATATATATATATATATATATATATATATATATATATATATATATATATATATATATATCTATATATATGAACTCCTGGCAGGGCTGGGTGCCCTGGCTCAGGCAGGAGGAGCCCATGGAGAGGGCTCAGGGCAGGCTCACACAGCCCCTCTCAGCTTAATGGATTCCTTTAGCACAGCACAAATTCCCTTCTTTAATCCAGTCCTCAGAACCGTGCTCCAAGTGCCACTTGGAGCTGAATATTATAACTTGAATGTTCCAAAATAGAAGGAAATAAAAGCAAAAGAGATGTCATTCTTTCCTCTCTAATGCCATGAGATACTGATGCTCTTTATTTATTGATGGAGTGCTCTCACTCCAGTCTAGCAATCTCAACATCCTCATGAATATTTCTGTGCACAGGGGAAGGAGATCCTTCTGCTTCTTGCCTTCCTGCTGGGACCATGAAAAAAAAATTGTTTTCCTTTGAGATGCTGGGCTATTGTCATTTGGCTGCCAAGGAACAGGAGCAAACTCACCTTGGTTATCTGCTCTGCCTGAACTCCTTGTAATCCACAGAAATCCAGGTGCAAGTAGCCAGGAAGACCCTGGAGAAATATTAATTTAATAATGATTAATTCCAGTATGGCAGGGGCTGTTCCAAGCCCTTGAACCAGAATGGTGACAGGAGGTGCAGGAGAGGAACAGAACAGGAAATTCCTGAGAGAGATTAATCACCCCCATGTGAAGGAAAAAAGGGGGAATGGGATTCCCTCATGAATGGCACTGGATGGGTCAGTCCAGTTAAGTTAAATATTAATTAAGTTAATTAATTAAATATTCATTTAATAATGATTCATTCCCGGTATTGCAGGGGCTGTCCCAAACCCGTGAACCATGGATGATGACTGGAGGTGGGAGGAGGAGAGGAACAGAGCAGGAACTGCTGAGGGTGATTTATCAGCTCCATGTGAAGGAAAAAAGGGGGAATGGGATTCCCTCAGAACATGAATGGCACTGGATGGGTCAGTCCAGTTAAATTAAATATTAATTTAATTAATTAAATATTGATTTAATAACGATTCATTCCCAGTATGGCAGGGGCTGTTCCAAACCCTTGAACCAGGAATGGTGACAGGAGGTGGAAGGAGGAGAGGAACAGAGCAGGAACTCCTGAGATTGATTTGTCAGTCCCATCTGAAGGAAAAAACGGGGAATGGGATTCCCTCAGAACATGAATGGCACTGGATGGGTCAGTCCAGTTAAATTAAATATTAATTTAATTAATTAATTAAATACTGGTTTAATAAAGATTCATTCCCAGCATGGCAAGGGCTGTTCCAAACCCTTGAACCAGGAATGGTGACTGGAGGTGGGAGGAGGAGAGGAACAGAGCAGGAACTGCTGATGGTGATTTATCAGCCCCATATAAAGGAAAAAAGGGAGAATGGGATTCCCTCAGAACATGAGTGGCACTGGATGGGTCAGTCCAGTTAAATTAAATATTATTTTAATTAATTAATTAAATATTCATTTAATAATGGTTCATTCCCAGCATGGCGAGGGCTGTTCCAAACCCTTGAACCATGGATGGTGACAGGAGGTGCAGGAGGAGAGGAACAGAGCAGGAACTCCTGAGAGTGATTTGTCAGCCCCATGTGAAGGAAAAAAGGGGGAATGGGATTCTCTCATGAATGGCACTGGATGGGTCAGTCCAGTTAAATTAAATATTATTTTAATTAATTAATTAAATATTCATTTAATAATGGTTCATTCCCAGCATGGCGAGGGCTGTTCCAAACCCTTGAACCATGGATGGTGACAGGAGGTGGGAGGAGGAGAGGAACAAACAGGAACTGCTGAGGGTGATTTATCAGCCCCATGTGAAGGAAAAAAGGGGGAATGGGATTCCCTCAGAACATGAATGGCACTGGATGGGTCAGCCCAGTTAAATTAAATATTAATTTAATTAATTAAATATTGATTTAATAACAATTCATTCCCAGTATGGCAGGGGCTGTTCCAAACCCTTGAACCATGGATGGTGACAGGAGGTGCAGGAGGAGAGGAACAGAGCAGGAAATTCCTGAGAGTGATTTGTCAGCCCCATGTGAAGGAAAAAAGGGGGAATGGGATTCCTTCAGAACATGAGTGGCACTGGGTGGGTCAGTCCAACACACTGATCAGAAATGGGAATTCCAGCAGGAGCCTGGCTCCAGAGCCTCAGAGAGGAGAGAAATGGATCTGCTGTCAGATGTTCCTGTGGAACCAGAGCAGGCAGGGGCAGCTCCTGCTCAGCTCCTGCCTCCTGGGTGGAAAGAGCAGCTCCCTGCTGCCTGGCCTGAGCACTGATCCCAATATTCCCAATATTCCCATTTTTCTCTGTGGTATTTTCTGGGTGCCCCGTGGCAGGAAGGAAAGATGAATCTGACTCCATGTTCTTAGAAGGCTAATTTATTATTACATTATATTACATTATACTAAAGAATAGAGAAAGGATGCAGACAGAAGGCTAAAATATAATAATGAAAAATTTGTGACTCTCTCCTCAGAATCTGACACAGCTTGACAGTGATTTGTCATTAAATAAAAACAATTCACATGAAACCAATCAAACAATGACCAGTTGTTAAAGAATCTCCAAACACATTCCAAAGCAGCAAAACACAGAAGAAGCAAATCAGATAATTATTGTTTTCATTTTTCTCTGAGGCATCTTAGGTACCCAGGAGAAGAAATCCTGGTGAAGGGATTTTTCAGAAAATATCACGGTGACAATTCCCATTATTCCCATTATCCCCACTCCTGCCTCTTCCAGGCTGCCCCCAATGCCCAAACAATTTGCTCAGAGCCCAGAGAAGAGCAGGGGAGCAAGAGGGATGAGGTGAAACATTTCCTGCTGTGTTCCTGCCTTTCTATTCCACTGCTCCAGCTCTTCGAGGGCTGAATTTCATCCACTCCAAACACAGACAGGGAAACCTCTACGAGCAGATCCCTTGTGCTCATTCAAGATTTCCTCTCTCCTCTCCAGTGTCCTCTGGGTTTAAATGGCTTTGATTGGTGCACCTGGGGCTGTCAGGAGAGGTTCAGGGAGCAAAATTATAATTTATATGATTATTAGTGAGCAGGAAGCTTCCCAGGTGTCCCTCAGTCAGTGTCACCACCCCAGTGACCGCGCTGGAGTCCTGATGGGAGCTGAGGGAGCAGCTCTGGGAGCCCTCACTCCTTAAACTTCACATTAAATTAGTAATACCCGTTAAATGGTGATCTTAGCTGGCATGATTTAAACATAACCTCGCAGGACATTGGCCTGGAGCAGCTGCAGCACGGAGCTGAGGGATGGTGCAGCTCAGCTATGCATGAGTGTGCAGCAGCTCCTCTGCACGTGGGGCTGGGGCCAGGCCCTGCAGGAGCTCCAGCAGGTTCTCAACCATATGGACACCCAAACTCACTAAAACCAGGCTGAAAATCAGGATTTTGTAATGGATAAAGTCATTTTTTTAACAGATTTGATGCTGTATTTGCATTGCCCTCAGACAAAGGAAGGAATGATGAACCTGACTCTATGTTTTCAGAAGGCTAATTTATTATTTTATGATACTATATTATATTAAAGAATACTATGCTAAACTATACTAAAGGATACAGAAAGGATACTTATAGAATGTTAAAAAGATAATAATGAAAATTCATGGGTCCTTCCAGAGTCCTGACACAGCTTGGCCCTGATTGGCCAAAGAGTGAAAACAACTCACATGAAACCAATAAAACAATCACCTGTGGATAAACAATCTCCAAACCCATCCCAGCTGTTCATGAGTGTGCAGCAGCTCCTCTGCACGTGGGGCTGGGGCTCTGCAGGAGCTCCAGCAGGTTCTCAACCATATGGACACCCAAACTCATTAAAACCAGGCTGAAAATCAGGATTTTGGAATGGATAAAGTCATTTTTTAAAAGATTTTATATTGTATTTGTGTTGCCCCCAGATGAAGGGAGGAATGATGTATCTGGCTCTATGTGCTCAGAAGGTTTATTTATTATTTTATGATACTATATTACATTAAAGAGTACTATATTATATTAAAGAATACAGAAAGCATACTTACAGACTATATTATATTAAAAATCTATTAACTATACTAAAGAATACAGAAAGGATACTTACAAAAGGCTGAAAAGATAATAATGAAAACTTGTGGATCTTTCCAGAGTCCCGACACAGCTTGGTGCTGATTGGCCAAAGAGTCAAAATAATTCACACTAGAAACCAATAAAACAATCTTCAAACTCATTCCACATGAGCAAAACACAGGAGAAGGAAATGAGATAAAATTGTTTTCCTTTTTCTCTGAGGCTTCTCAGCCTCCCAGGAGAAAAATCCTGGGCGAAGGGATTTTTCCAGAAAATGTGAATGTGACAATTTGAGGCCTTCCATTTGTAGGTACCTTCCTTAAATATCAAATATTTGAGTTTAGGTGCCCAAAAATCTCAGGGATTTCAGGGAATCTTAAATAGAAGGAATATGGAAGGCAAAGAGAAGGAAATAAAAGAAATATGGAATGAAATAAAAAGAACATGGAAGGAAATAGAAGGAATAGGGAAGGAAGTTGAAGGAATTTGGAAAAAAATAGAAGGAATATGGAAAAAATAGAATGAATAGAGAAGTAAATAGAAGGAAAATTGAAAGAAATAGAAGGAATATGGAAGGAAGATGGAAGGAATGGAGAAAGAAATAGAAGAAATAGGGTAAGAAATCGTGAGTGCTGAGCCTCATTGAAGGGATATTTTCCTACTGATACCAAATGACTAATTGTGCTTTTACAATCAATTATTGAAGCCTGAATGAGAGAGGAGAGCTCCTTCCACAACCACTGCTTGACAAAGCAGGCTCTGGCTCCCACAAAACACAAATCAGCCTTTCCTCCAGTGGCTGATTGTGAAAAGAAATCTGTGTGAAGGGTTTTATTTCTCCCCTGGCATTTTTTTGTTGTCTGTTTTGAGGTTTGTTTGTGTCATTTTGGGGTTTTTCTTTTCCCCGTGTGTTCTTGGTGTTTTATTTTATTATATATATATATATATATATATATATATATATATATATATATAATATATTTTATATATTTTATTTATATTTGCGACCCCAAAAAATGGAAACAAAATGGGTTTTTGCTCAAGAGATTCCAAGTGATGAATGAATTTTGTTCTTTTCATGATTTTATCAAGAAGCTGCTCAGATCATTTAAACTGAGTGAGGGAATATAGAAGGAAATAGAAGGAAATCTTGAAATATGAGGAAATAGAAGGGAATCTTGAAATATGGGGAAATAGAAGGGAATCTTGGAGAAGGGACAAAAATGAACCAGCACCAAGGGGGAGTCAGCAGCAATAGAGGGAGTTTTGGGTAGAAAATGCAGATTTTGGGTAAGTTTTGGGTGGTGGGGACATTAAAACACCACTGAGAAGAGAATGAGCAGCTCTGCAGCACTGGGGGACAGCTCAGGCTCAAGGATGTGTTTCCTTGGAGGAGGAAGAGCAAAATGGAAGGAATAAATTGACAGAGGGGCGAACAAAACTTTATTTTAAATTAAAATTTTAAAACTTTAAGCCTTATTTACAAGTGGAGTTTTGTTTGGGGCAGGCAGTGCAGGGTGCCAGCGCTCCTCTGCCTCTCCCTGGGGAGGAATTGATCCCATTAAATCCATCAGGGAATTCACAGCAGAGCCAGGGACATCTCCTGTCACACCCCTAATGCACAGAGACAGGCTCAGTGCTGCCTGGCCTGCAGAAAAAACGAATTTTTCTCCATTGATTCGTGTCCTGCTCTGAGAATCAAGAGGGGTTTTAGGTGCATTCATTAAAGAAATCAGGTTTGGTCAAGCGTGTGGGGAAAAATTCTGGAGGAATCTTGGGATTGGTTTCTGTGGGATGGACAGAGCTGCTCCGTGGGAACTGTGGCATCCACCTAATCTAGATTGGATTTGGATAATCAGTCTATATTATATAAAAATGCTGTTTAAAATGTTGTGGTACAGAGAGAAAATCAGTTCTGGAGAGCAGGAGCCAAACGCTGCTCCTGTGTCCATCTGAGGCTGGGAGGGGCAAACAAAACTTGGATGAAACTGGGTGCACAAAGATGGTTTTTATTCTTTTATTCTCTCTGGATCTATCCAGATTTTGTTTCCAGGATTCAAAGATCTACGTTTTGATCCCATAAATACCTACACAACTCAGTCATCAACACCAAAGGCACCAAATTCCTTCAGGGCTTCCAAGAGTTGTGCCCCTCGCTGAGGGCTCCGTAAATATTTCTGTGTTTCATAAAAAATACAATATCCTGAGCTGAAGGTGACCAAAAGAATCCCTGAGCCCAGCTCCTGGCTCTGCACAGGGTTTGTTTTCATCCCTGGAGAGGCTGAGCAGCATTTTATCCCTGATTTATTTTTTTTTAGGGAAAGTATAGAGAAATGGTGTGTGGGTGGAGTAACACAGGGAGAGGAAAGGAAGCTTGGAAAAGTGGAGTGTGATGTCCCAAACCACAGGCTGGCAGCCTTGCCCATGGTTTGCTGCCTTCCTCCAGGCTTTACAAACACTTTCATAACTGTTCTGAGGGGAGGAATTTCTGCTCTGCACTCCAAGGCACCGAGGTGGGTGAATCTGCTTTATTTCCCTTCTGCTGTGTGTTTCTTTATGGGGTACCTGAGGTGATTTTAAAAAATTTGCTCCTTGCATGAGGGTGAAGCTGAAGCTGGGCTGTAAAGGTGTCTCTGTGTGCCTTAAAATGCCCTTTGGGAGGGAGCTCAAGCTCACACCCCGTAGCCACCAATTTCTGCTTGATTGAGCTTTGCCCTCATCGGTGAAGCGCGGCTACGACGAGAAATTAAATCAGTTTTTAGGGGATTTCTTTCCCTCCTATAAACACAAGAAGAAAACCACGCAGCAGGCAGAGAGAGAGTTCAGCAAGCCTGAAATCTCCAATTTCCAGTGCAGAAAAGACCCCAAAGCTAAAACATCCAGGGGAGTGTGTTTGTCCTCCTGAGGAGCTTTTTCCAAGAGTCTCCCTCCAACCCCTGAGTGTCGAATCTGATTTTTTTTTTCCATGCTGGATTTCTTTTTCTTTTTTTTTTTTTTTTTTTTTTTTTTTGCTGCCTCCAAACTTAACTGTTTTACCACTGGAGAAATCCTCTTGTTTTCTCTGTTAAATATCTGTATTCTTGCTGGAAATCAAGCTCTACCTCACCCACATGACTTGGTCTTCACTATTAATCCCAGCTGATGGCAGGGAGGGGCTCTAGTGGGAGGCAGCCATGTGGTGAACATTGAGCTCAGTGTTTTCCCCCTGCCTCTCTCCTCTCCAGACAGGCAAAATTGTTCTGTGCTGCCGTGGATGTGGAGTCCTCCCCGTGCTGCTTCTCCCCCCAGAAACTCCCAGGGCCTTGAATTTGCAGCCCTCAAAAAATAAAAAAGAAATCCATCAGGCTGGATCTGGATGGAAGATGGAGCAGGGGATGAATAGCAGGAGGGAAGAAAGAGTGAAGTTGGTGATTTTTCTGGCACATGGATGCAATTACACTCAGTGCATTCCAGAGGCGTTCCTGTGAATGCTCTGCAGGTCTGCCTGCCGTCCTTGGGAGAGAGGAAGAAAAAGGGAGGACAAGTCCCTCTTGCTGGGAGACGGAATGTCTGCATTTTCAATCCTCTTCTTAGGTAGGTTGGCTTTTTTTTTTGGTGTTGCTCTCATTTTTATTTAATCAAACTTCCACCAGTCCGCTCCGCGTGCCTGAAATTCATCGCTGGCGAGTTGGAGAAAAGGGGTTTGTAATGAGGAAACTTTTGTGGAAAACTGTAAATTACAGTGGTGCTTGAGCTCTGATCCTTTTCTGGTCGCTTTGTGAGCAGGTTGACAGCCAGAGATCTCTGATTAGTCCAGATTAATTTTAAAAAGTGCTGGTCAAACAGGCTCATCTGGGAATGTGTGTTTGTTGTTTGAAGAGAGCAGCGCCTTTCAGGGATAAAGGAGAGAGGGACTTGGGCAAAACAAGGTTGAATAAAATGTCTTTGTTTCAGGCAGAGTGTCAAATTTGTGTAACTGTGTGGAATTGTTGGGCACCGAGCGTTCAGATGTTGAAAAGAAAAAGGAGTTATTGTTTGCAAGGGGTGGCTGAGATGAGAAACAGATGTGTTGGAGTGCAGCAGGGGGAGAAAGGGATGGGGGAAGGAGGGAGAGAAAAGAGAGAGAGAGGCTGATTTGCTGAAGAGGAGAGAATGGAAAAAGAGGAAGGAGGAAAAGGAGAGTGAAGGAAAGCTGGAGGGAAAAGAGTTGGCAGCCCTGAGGGGCTCCTGTGCCTCCCTCCTGCCCACCCCGTGCTGCTGACAGCGCCAGCCCTGCCTGGGCAAACCCTGCCCCTTGCAGGACCTGCTGGGCGCTGCCACCTGGCACAGGTGTGGGCTGGGCTCTGCCTGGCTGGGAGGAGCTGGGCCAGGGGCAGGAATGGGATTTGGGAACAGCTCTGAAGGGTCGTGGCAGGCAATGCCCAGTTTAAGGCTCCCAGGTGTGGGATGTGGACTGGGGAGGGAGGTTTGGGGATCAAATTCAACCAGTTTGTGCAGCTGCTGATGAATGGAGAAGTGGCTTTGGCCCTGGGGATTGGGAAGGGTTTCCTCTGTGGGGCTCTGGGGTTTTTCTCTGTGGGGTTCTGGGGTTTTTCTCTGTGGGGCTCTGGGGTTTTTCCTTTGTGGGACTCTGGGGTTTTTCTCTGTGGGGCTCTGGGGTTTTTCTCTGTGGGGTTCTGAGGTTTTCCTCTGTGGGGTTCTGAGGTTTTCCTCTGTGGGGCTCTGGGGTTTTCCTCTGTGGGGCTCTGGGGTTTTCCTCTGTGGGGCTTTGAGGTTTTTCTCTGGGGTTTTTCCTCTGTGGGGCTTTAAGGTTTATCTCTGTGGGGCTCTGGGGTTTATCTCTGTGGGGTTCTGGGATTTTTCCTCTGTGGGGTTCCAAGGTTTTCCTCTGTGGATTTCCAAGGTTTTCCTCTGTGGGCCTCTGGGGTTTTCCTCTGTGGAGCTTTGGGGTTTTTCTCTGTGGGGCTCTGAGGTTTTTCTCTGTGGGGTTCTGAGGCTTCTCTTCTTTCTCTGTGGGCCCCTGAGGTTTCTCTGCTTTCTCTGTGGGGCTCTGAGGTTTCTCTGTGGGGCCCTGAGGTTTCTCTGCTTTCTCTGTGGGTCTCTGGAGTTTTTCTCTGTGGGGCTCTGAGGTTTTTCCTCTGTGGGGCTTTAAGATTTCCTCTGTGGGGCCCTGAGGTTTCTCTGCTTTCTCTGTGGGGCTCTGGGGTTTCTCTGCTCTCTCTGTGCTGGGGGACCTGGGCAGTGCAGGCAGTGCTTTGTGCCCTGCACATCTGCTCGTTTGTGCCCCTCTGTGCTGGGGATGCTTGGGAGAGTGCTCAGCCCTTCAGGAAGTGCCTCTGTGGAAATTGGGGACACACAGGGATGGGTTGCTCACCTTGCTGATGGAGACAATGGGGATTGCAGTCTGTGAGCCCATTCAGCTGCTGAATGTTCCAATTTGTGGAAGGTTTGGAGAGAAAAGAACAAACTGTTGCTGCAGAAAAGGTGGGTTTGTCTGTGATATAGCAACAACTCACCTTTGCTGTTTTCATCTATAAAACACAAGTGGCTTTATCAATTGTCTTGGTTGGCAGAAAGCCTTCCTGGAATGGAGAATTTAAATTACCAATGTGTCCCCAGCATCCCCACAATGACAGGAACACAGGAATGCCCAACAAAAGACACTTTGCCCTCACCTGGAGTCAGCTTCCTCAGCCTGGTGAGGGGAGAATTGTCCTCAAAACTCAGAGCAAAACTTGGAATTTTTGTTTCCTGGTCCTCCAGTGGACACTGAACTTTACCTGAGCTTTTCCTGCCCTGCCAGCAGAGGATTTGCTCTCTCTGCTCCTTGTTCAGCAATATTAGAAGCAAGTCCAGGGAAAATGAAGGAAATGTTGTGGTTCCCTGTTCCTGGATCCTCCTGAACACAGGGAGGCTGTGGAGTCTGATTTGCTGCTAAAGCCTGGATTTTCTGCACTAAAAATCTACAGAACTGCCAGGGATATCTTGCTTTTTTTTTTTTTTTCTGATAAAGTGAAGACTAATGTGGAAAAACCCAGGTTTTAGAGCAGCCTGGAGAGGAAGGTTTGTGTTTTCATCATTAAACATCCCAGTAACGTGGCTAATATACACAAGTCTTGTCTTTTCCACTGTTTACCTCTCTGGGGCACACGAGCAGCTGTGTAGGAGACAGGAAACAGGGGCCAAGCTGTTTGAAGGAGGCTTTATTAAAACAGGACAGGATGAAAGACTTGGCTGAGTGTGGACAAGAGCTCAGGAGAGGCTGAGGAGGGGAAGGTGGCCCTGTGAGTTCCACATCATTGGGACCAGCTGAGCAGTGAGAATCAGGTGTCACAAACTCCCTTTGTGCCACTGCACCCTCGAAAAGCAGAATTTTGAAGAGGTTCTTCACTTCAGAGTGGAAAAAGTTGGTAATAGGATGTTGTATTTTTCACCCAATAAATAAGTAGCCAAAGTTTTCAGTGAAACGTGTTCCTGAATTGGTTTAAATTTTATGGGGTGGGAAATCTCTGCCTTTCCCCCACTCCAAGTCAATCATGAGCGTTTTTAATGATTGACAATGAAGGAAACAATGAAGGAAAAAGATGATTTTTCTCGTGATCAGAACAGCTTGGAGGGGTGATTATTTGTATGCCTGGCTCTGTCACAGGTTTCCTGTGCTCTGTCACTGGTTTCTTGCACTTTACTGGTTCCCTGTGCTCTGTCACTGGTTTCTTGCACTTTACTGGTTCCCTGTGCTCTGTCACTGGTTCCCTGTGCTCTGTCACTGGTTCCATGTGCTCTGTCACTGGTTTCTTGTGCTTTACTGGTTCCCTGTGCTCTGCCACTGGTTTCTTGTGCTTTACTGGTCTCATGTGCTCTTTCACAGATTCTGTGTGCTCTGCCACTGGTTCCATCTGGTTCCCTATGCTCTGTCACTGGTTCCCTGTGCTCTGTCACTGGTTCCTTGTGCTTTACTGGTCCCCTGTTCTCTGTCACTGGTTCCATGTCCTTTACTGGTTTCCTGTGCTCTGTCACTGGTTCCATGAGCTCTGTCACTGGTTCCATGTGTTTTACTGGTCCCATGTGCTCTGTCACAGATTCTGTGTGCTCTGCCACTGGTTCCATCTGGTTCCATGTCTGTCACTGGTTCCCTGTGCTCTGTCACTGGTTTCTTGTGCTTTCCCTTTGCTCTGAGTGCTCTGCCCTGCAGGAGCTGCTGCCTTTGGGGCTCAGAGCAGGAGCTGTGCCACCCCCAGCCCCTCACCCAGCTCTGCCATCCTGCCGTGGGCACTGACCCCTTCCAGCAGTGCTGGGGTCACCCAGCCCAGGGCAGGAACAGCAACATCTCACCAGGGAGAGGAATGAGGGAATTGTCTTTCCAACAAGCTGTGGGGCTGCTGGTGGATAAAACTGAGAGATAAAAGAAACAATGGGAAGGATTCCACTGATTGATGAATGGAAAAAGAGATTTGCTTTCACAAATAAACTTTAGGTTTGCTGATAAATGAAATTAGACATTGGGAGATGAAAGAAACAAGGGGGAAGAAAAACCCCTAAATTCTGTAAGAATTAAAAATGAAAAGGCAGGGTTATACATTAGAGGGAAATCTTTGAGAAATCTTCAGTATCAGGTGTTCTGGGAAGTCTGAACCTCCCAAGTACCTCAGAAATGGGGAAAGAGAGAAGGGAAATGTGGCTGGAAATTGGGATAAAAAGGAGGCTGCATCCTCCAAAAATTGGAGAGACCCCAGGGGATGCCCCATGGCCTCTGCCTTGATTGGAATAAAGTTCCAGGACTGCTCTGTCTCCTTTTGGCCATCAACCTCTGGTGCTTGTGGATGGATTTTCCTGACACCAGTGACTCTGTGGGAGCCCTGTGGGAGCTGGGGTCACTCTGGGGGCTGCTGAGGGTGAGGGTCCCTGCAGAGCAGCTCAGCTCTGCCCTGCACACCCCGAGCTCAGGGGTCCCTTTCAGCACCCTCCCGGGGCTCTGACCCCGCCGTGCTGAGCCCCAGCTCCTCCTGTCTCAGTGCTCAGCCCAAAGGCTCTGGAGCAGCTCCTTGCAGGGCCTGCTGCCGTGAGGAATCGCCTCTGACAGCCGGCATTTGCCCAGGTACCCACGGCTGGTAGCTGGGAAATCCGAGCTGATGCAGAGCTGGGGCTGCCCGGGGCTGTGCTGGGAAAGCCTCTTGTTCCTGCTGGGAGAGCACAGCAAACAGCAACCCCTGCCCTTGGCATCCTGCTCCCCAAACCCTCCTGTTCCTGCCCCCCAAACCCTCCTGTCCTGCTCCCCAAACCCTCCTGCTCCTGCTGGGAGAGCATTGTGTGTCCTGCCCTTGGCATCCTGCCCCCCAAACCCTCCTGTTCCTGCCCCCCAAACCCTCCTGTTCCTACTGTGCACAGCCAGCCCTGCCCTTGGCATCCTGCCCCCCAAACCCTCCTGTGCCTGCTGGGAGAGCACAGCAAACAGCAGCTCCTGCCCTTGACATCCTGCCCCCCAAACTCCCCTGTTCCTGCCCCCAAACCCTCCTGTTCCTGCCCCCCAAACCCTCCTGTTCCTACTGTGCACAGCCAGCCCTGTACTTGGCATCCTGCTCCCCAAACTGTGTGAGCACAGCCAACCTGTGGGTGCTGCCCTTGATATTCTGCCCCCCAAACCCTCCTGCTCCTGCTGGGACAGCACAGTGTGCCCTGGCCTTGGCATCCTCCTCCCCAAGCCCTGCCCTTGGCATCCTGCTCCCCAAACCCTCCTGTTCCTGCTCCCCAAACCCTCCTGTTCCTGCTCTGAGAGCACAGCCAACCCTGACCTTGGCCTCCAGCTCCCCAAACCCCCCTGTTCCTGTTGTGAGAGCAGTGTGCCCTGGTCTGGGCATCCTGCCCCCCAAACCCTCCTGTTCCTGCTCCCCAAAGCCCCCTGATCCTGCTGGGAGAGCAAATGGCAACCCCTGCCCTTGGCACCCTGCCCCCCAAACTGTGAGAGCACAGCCAGCCTTGGGGGTGCTGGCCTTGGAATCCTCCTCCCCAAATCCTCCCATCCCTGCTCTGAGAGCACAGCCAGCCCTGGCCTTGGCATCCTGCTCCCCAAACCTTCCTGTTCCTGCTCCCCAAACCTTCCTGTTCCTGCTCCCCAAACCCTCCTGTTCCTGCTCCCCAAACCCTCCTGCTCCCCAAACCCTCCTGATCCTGCTCCCCAAACCCTCCTGCTCCTGCTCCCCAAACCCTCCTGTTCCTGCTCCCCAAACCTTCCTGATCCTGCTCCCCAAACCCTCCTGCTCCTGCTCCCCAAACCCTCCTGTCCTTTCTCCCCAAACCCTCCTGATCCTGCTCCCCAAACCCTCCTGATCCTGCTCCCCAAATCCTCCTGTCCCTGCTCCCCAAACCCTCCTGATCCTGCTCCCCAAACCCTCCTGTTCCTGCTCCCCAAACCCTCCTGATCCTGCTCCCCAAACCCTCCTGATCCTGCTCCCCAAACTCTCCTGTCCCTGCTCCCCAAACCCTCCTGATCCTGCTCCCCAAACCCTCCTGATCCTGCTCCCCAAACCTTCCTGATCCTGCTCCCCAAACCTTCCTGATCCTGCTCCCCAAACCTTCCTGTCTTTTCTCCCCAAACCTTCCTGTCCTTTCTCCCCAAACCCTCCTGTTCCTGCTCCCCAAACCCTCCTGTCCTGGGCCATAACAAAGCCCAACCCACTGGGACAGTTGTTTTTTCAAGAAGTGCCCCCACTCTCAGTGAAAATGGGGAATTTGGTGGGTGCTGCTGCTTAGGAGTGGTGGAAACCAAAGGAGACAAATTTCAGGGTGCTTAAAACAAAGCCTGTGAACCTTTATTTCCGAAAAAATCAAAGGAGAGTTTACAGGTTCCTTAAAACAAAGTTTATGAACTTTTATTTCCCAAAAACCAAAGGAGACAGATTTCAGGGTGTTTAAAACAAAACTTATGGATTTTTATTTCCCAAAAACCAAAGAAGGCAGATTTCAGGTTCCTTAAAACAAAGGCTATGAGCCTTTACTTCCCAGAAACCAAAGGAGAGTTTTCAGTTTCCTTAAAACAAAGCTTGTGGAGCTTTATTTTCCAAAAAACAAATGAGATTTCAGGGTGCTTAAAACAAACCTTGTGGACCTTTCTCTTTCCCAGAAACAAAAGGAGACAGACTTCAGGGTGCTTAAACAAACATTATGGATTTTTATTTCCCAAAAAACAAAAGAGAATTTTCAGATTCCTTAAAACAAACTTTGTGGACCTTTATTCCTGTTGGATTTCCAGCAATGGTAAAAAACCAAATATGGGTTTTCAGGTTCCCCAAAGCAAAGCTTGTGGTTCTCTATTCCTGCTGATTTCCTGGGAGTGAAAACCAAAGGAGACAGTTTTTATGTTGTTTAAAACAAAGCTTGTGGGCTTTTATTCCTGCTGATTTCCCAGAAATAGCAGAAAGCAAAGGAGATTGTATTATTTTCAAAAACTAAACTTAGGGGCCTCTATTTCTGCTGATTTCCCACATATTTTCAGAATTTCTCAGTGATAACTGGAAAATAACAAATATATGATATATTTTAGTTTTCTTTGGCTCCTTCTCTTGCCTTTGCCTGCTCCATGGTGTCACAGGTTGGTGGTACAAGAGCTTTGCCTCACTTTTTTCTAACTTTTAGCACAAACCCTGGCTCAGGAGTGGTTTAAAAAAAGCAAACCAACCTGCAGCTGGCAAAAGGAGTTTTGTGTGTGATTTTGTGTCTTGATTTCACCTCCCCTTTGTCACTGGCTCCTGAAGGAATGCAGGGACCTTGGTGGTGAATTTAACTTTTTAAAAAAGGACTGTTCTCCCCAGCACAGCTCCATGAATTGATCATAATTCTCTCAAATTCCAAGAAGGAATGCAAGGACCTTGGTGGTGAATTTAACTTTTCAAAAAGGACTGTTCTGCCCAGCACATCTCCATGAATTGATCATAATTCTCTCAAATTCCAAGAAGGAATGCAGGGACCTTGGTGGTGAATTTAACTTTTTAAAAAAGGACTGTTCTCCCCAGCACAGCTCCGTGGGATTGATCATAATTCTCTCAAATTCCAAGAAGGAATGCAGGGACCTTGGTGGTGAATTTAACTTTTTAAAAAAGGACTGTTCTCCCCAGCACAGCTCCGTGGGATTGATCATAATTCTCTCAAATTCCAAGAAGGAATGCAGGGACCTTGGTGGTGTATTTAACTTTTTAAAAAGGACTGTTCTCCCCAGCACATCTCCATGAATTGATCATAATTCTCTCAAATTCCAAGAAGGAATGCAGGGACCTTGGTGGTTTATTTAACTTTTCAAAAAGGACTGTTCTCCCCAGCACATCTCCATGAATTGATCATAATTCTCTCAAATTCCAAGAAGGAATGCAGGGACCTTGGTGGTGTATTTAGCTTTTCAAAAAGGACTGTTCTGCCCAGCACAGCTCTGTGGGATTTATCATAATTCTCTCAAATTCCAAGAAGGAATGCAGGGACCTTGGTGGTTTATTTAACTTTTTAAAAAAGACTGTTCTCCCCAGCACAGCCCCGTGGAATTGATCATAATTCTCTCAAATTCCAAGAAGGAATGCAGGGACCTTGGTGGTGTATTTAACTTTTCAAAAAGGACTGTTCTGCCCAGCACATCTCCATGAATTGATCATAATTCTCTCAAATTCCAAGAAGGAATGCAAGGACCTTGGTGGTGTATTTAACTTTTCAAAAAGGACTGTTCTGCCCAGCACAGCTCCGTGGGATTGATCATAATTCTCTCAAATTCCAAGAAGGAATGCAGGGACCTTGGTGGTGTATTTAACTTTTTAAAAAGGACTGTTCTGCCCAGCACAGCTCCATGAATTGATCATAATTCTCTCAAATTCCAAGAGGGAATGCAGGGACCTTGGTGGTGTATTTAACTTTTTAAGAAGGACTGTTCTCCCCAGCACATCTCCATGAATTGATCATAATTCTCTCAAATTCCAAGAGGGAATGCAGGGACCTTGGTGGTGTATTTAACTTTTTAAGAAGGACTGTTCTCCCCAGCACATCTCCATGAATTGATCATAATTCTCTCAAATTCCAAGAAGGAATGCAGGGACCTTGGTGGTGTATTTAACTTTTTAAGAAGGACTGTTCTGCCCAGCACAGCCCCGTGGAATTGATCATAATTCTCTCAAATTCCAAGAAGGAATGCAGGGACCTTGGTGGTGTATTTAACTTTTTAAAAAGGACTGTTCTCCCCAGCACAGCTCCGTGGGATTGATCATAATTCTCTCAAATTCCAAGAAGGAATGCAGGGACCTTGGTGGTGAATTTAACTTTTTAAGAAGGGTTGTTCTCCCCAGCACATCTCCATGAATTGATCATAATTCTCTCAAATTCCAAGAGCAGGCAGCAAAACATCAGCTGGGAGATGTTCAGGCTGTTAGAGGAGTGAAACTCGGGTTTAATTCCAGATTTTTATTAGAGCACAGCTCTGGGAATACCTGAGGAAAAGGGAATAAAGGAGAGGGAATTAAAAAGAGCCAGACACAACTGAGCTGCTCTCTGGCAGAATATCAGGGTTAACTCTCCTCTGAGACTCTCCAGGGATGGTTTGCATCAAATATTTGCTGTCGAGACACTCGATGATAAATTGCCTGTTTTCCTCTAGTGCTGCTTTGTTTTGGATGAAATAGTTGGGATTTTTAACATCTAACACCAAATAAACTTTATTTTGGAGGGGTTTTTTTTTTAATCCAGAAAGGATATTTTACCATGAGGAGGAAAAGGGAGAAAAAACCAACCTGCCAGCGAGAGGAAAAGCAGCCAAATTTGTGGAGAAAAATTCATTTTTAGGGGAAGTAGGGCAGAAGGAAAGCAACTTTTCTGAATTTCCCATGGAAGATAAGTGATATTTTAGCTTTTTACCCACCCTGGCTTTGTCTCCTCCATGCACAATTAATGGTTTGGTTTTGGGGAGGCCCTGGCCCATTTCAGAAGGATATTTTGAGTGAGAGCAGCACAAATTTCTGCCCAGAAATGCCCCTGCACAACCAGCAGGGAGAGATCCTGGTGTTCATCCTGAGGATCACAACCAGCTCTGCTGTTCTCCTCCAGGCAAACACAGACTTTTGCAGGGGATTCAGCAGCTTTGCAGCCTGGGATTTGTTTCCAGGACCAAAAAAAATGGATTTAAACAGTTTTAAATGTGTTTGGAAAATCTTTTAGGTTTGAATCTTTGTTACACTGGACTAAAAATCAGGTGTAACACCAATAAAATTGGTGTTACAAATGGTGCTGCAAGCTGCTTTCTGTGCATTTCCTCACAATTTTAATCAAAATACACCTTAAATTCCTGATTAAACAATGCCCTGAGTTAGCCCAGGCTGCAGGAGGGTTTGTGCCCCCAAAATGTGATTTATTGTTTTATTGTGCATGTTCTGTGTGCTGCAGAAGAGGCTGCTCTGGGTGGGTGCAGAATGAGCTTGGTGGTGCCTTGTGGAAAAGATGAATGGGTCTGGTTTGGTTGGTTTTTTGTGTTTGGGATTTTCTTTTTGGTTTATTTTCTGTTTTTTGGTTTGTTTTTTTTTAATTTTTATTTGTGGGGTTGTTTTTGTTTTGTTTGTTTGTTTTGGTTTTTTTTTTTTTGTTTTTTTAGGGGGTTTTTTTAGTTTTTTCAGGGGTTTTTTGGGTTGGTTTTTTTTGTTGGTTTTGTTTTGATTTTTTTTGTTGGTTTTTTGCTTGTTGTTGATTTTTGGGTTTTTTGTGTTTTTTTGTGGGTTTTTTTTGGGGTTTTTTTTTTTGTTTGTTTGGTTTGTTTTGATTTTTTTGTTGTTGTTGATTTTTGGGGTTTTTTGGGTTTTTTGTGGGGTTTTTTTTTGGTTTTTTTTTATTTGGTTTGTTTTGATTTTTCTTGTTGTTGTTGATTTTTTGAGTTTTTTGTGGTTTTTTGTGGGGTTTTTTTTGGGGGGGGTTGTTTGTTTTGTTTTGATTTTTTTGTTGTTTTTGTTGTTGTTGTTGATTTTGGGGGTTTTTGGGGTTTTTGTGGGGGGAGTTTTTTGGTTGTTTTTTTTTCTTTGTTTGGTTTGTTTTGATTTTTTGTTGTTGTTGTTGATTTTGGGGGTTTTTTGGGGTTTTTTGTGGTTTTTTTTTTGTTTGGTTTGTTTGTTTTGATTTTTGTTGTTGTTGTTGTTGATTTTTGGGTTTTTTGGGGTTTTTTGTGGTTTGGTTTTTTTCTTTTTGGTGGTTTTTTTTTTCCCCAAAGCTGTGCCTTCACTTGTTTTTAGAAAAGCTCACTTTCCAGAAGCAGCCCAGCAAAAAAGTCAAGGGTGAAGCGGGGTCAGGGAGGGCTGGGAGTGGATGCAGGGATGCCAGGACAGGGCAGGGTGCAGGGCAGGGGGCTCAGGGATGGAAACGCGTGAGGAGCCCCCGGGGAGGGGCTGAATCCAGCTCCTGCATCCCCTGCTGCCCTCAGCATCACCAGGGCAGCCACAGCCACCTCTGGCCCTGCCACCTCCAGCTGGGGACAGCCACAGCCACCTCTGGCTCTGCCACCTCCAGCTGGGGACAGCCACAGCCACCTCTGGCACTGCCACCTCCAGCTGGGGACAGCCACAGCCACCTCTGGCTCTGCCACCTCCAGCTGGGGCAGCCACAGCCACCTCTGGCTCTGCCACCTCCAGCTGGGGCAGCCACAGCCACCTCTGGGCTCTGCCACCTCCAGCTGGGGACAGTCACAGCCACCTCTGGCTCTGCCACCTCCAGCTGGGGCAGCCACAGCCACCTCTGGCTCTGCCACCTCCAGCTGGGGACAGCCACAGCCACCTCTGGGCTCTGCCACCTCCAACTGGGGCAGCCACAGCCACCTCTGGCTCTGCCACCTCCAGCTGGGGACAGCCACAGCCACCTCTGGCTCTGCCACCTCCAGCTGGGGACAGCCACAGCCACCTCTGGCTCTGCCACCTCCAGCTGGGGCAGTCACAGCCACCTCTGGCCCTGCCACCTCCAGCTGGGGCAGCCACAGCCACCTCTGGCTCTGCCACTGCCAACTGGGGACAGCCACAGCCACCTCTGGCTCTGCCACCTCCAGCTGGGGCAGCCACAGCCACCTCTGGCTCTGCCACCTCCAGCTGGGGCACCCACAGCCACCTCTGGCCCTGTCACTGCCAACTGGGGACAGTCACAGCCACCTCTGGCTCTGCCACTGCCAACTGGGGACAGCCACAGCCACCTCTGGCTCTGCCACCTCCAGCTGGGGACAGCCACAGCCACCTCTGGCTCTGCCACTGCCAACTGGGAACAGCCACAGCCACCTCTGGCTCTGCCACCTCCAGCTGGGGACAGCCACAGCCACCTCTGGCTCTGCCACCTCCAGCTGGGGACAGCCACAGCCACCTCTGGCTCTGCCACCTCCAGCTGGGGCAGCCACAGCCACCTCTGGCTCTGCCACCTCCAGCTGGGGACAGTCACAGCCACCTCTGGCTCTGCCACCTCCAGCTGGGGCAGCCACAGCCACCTCTGGCCCTGCCACCTCCAGCTGGGGACAGCCACAGCCACCTCTGGCTCTGCCACCTCCAGCTGGGGCAGCCACAGCCACCTCTGGCCCTGCCACCTCCAGCTGGGGACAGCCACAGCCACCTCTGGCTCTGCCACCTCCAGCTGGGGACAGCCACAGCCACCTCTGGGCTCTGCCACCTCCAGCTGGGGACAGCCACAGCCACCTCTGGCTCTGCCACTGCCAACTGGGGCAGCCACAGCCACCTCTGGCCCTGCCACCTCCAGCTGGGGACAGCCACAGCCACCTCTGGCTCTGCCACCTCCAGCTGGGGCACCCACAGCCACCTCTGGCTCTGCCACCTCCAGCTGGGGCACCCACAGCCACCTCTGGCTCTGCCACCTCCAGCTGGGGCAGCCACAGCCACCTCTGGCCCTGCCACCTCCAGCTGGGGACTGTCACAGCCACCTCTGGCCCTGCCACCTCCAGCTAGGGACAGTCACAGCCACCTCTGGCTCTGCCACCTCCAGCTGGGACAGCCACAGCCACCTCTGGCTCTGCCACCTCCAGCTGGGGCAGCCACAGCCACCTCTGGCTCTGCCACCTCCAGCTGGGGACAGCCACAGCCACCTCTGGCACTGCCACTGCCAACTGGGGACAGCCACAGCCACCTCTGGCTCTGCCACCTCCAGCTGGGGACAGCCACAGCCACCTCTGGGCTCTGCCACCTCCAGCTGGGGACAGCCACAGCCACCTCTGGCACTGCCACTGCCAACTGGGGACAGTCACAGCCACCTCTGGCTCTGCCACCTCCAGCTGGGGACAGCCACAGCCACCTCTGGCCCTGCCACTGCCAACTGGGGACAGCCACAGCCACCTCTGGCTCTGCCACCTCCAACTGGGGACAGCCACAGCCACCTCTGGCACTGCCACTGCCAACTGGGGACGGCCACAGCCACCTCTGGGCTCTGCCACCTCCAGCTGGGGCAGCCACAGCCACCTCTGGCTCTGCCACCTCTAGCTCAGCCCCACCAGGGCTAAAATGAGTTTGCTTTGAGTGCAATGAGAACCTGGAGATCTGCACTGGGTTATCAACCCAGAATAAATCTGCTCCGTTGGTGACGCTGGTCACAGGGGTTTGTAGAGGATGGAAGAGACAGGATCTTGATTCCATGATCAGAAGGCTTGATTTATTATATTATGATATATATATAACATATATATATATCATAATATAATAAATATTATGATATATATATATGTTATATATATATCATAATATAATATATGTTTTATATATATATCATAATATTTATTTATTATTTATTTATTATTTATAATAAATTTATTTATTTATATTTACATATTTATTTATTATTTATATAATATTATATATTATTTATTTATTGTTTATAATAAATTTTATTTATTATATTATGATATATATAACATATATATCATAATATTTATTAATTAATTAATTTATTTATTATTTATAATAATTTTATTTATTATTTACAATAAATTTATTTATTTATATTTATATATATATTTATTATTTATATAATATTATATATTATTTATTTATTATTTATAATAAATTTGATTTATTATATTATGATATATATATAGCATTATAACTCTACTACATAGAGATAGAAAGGAAGAGGTTTCTTCAGCAGCTGGCTGTGCTAAGAAGGAGATGGAAAGAATGAATAACCAAGGTCTGTGTCTGGCACAGAGCGAGAGCAGCTCTACCATGAGTGCTCAGTAAATCCAAACATCCACAGGGACCAACCACGGGTGGACCTGTTGCATTCCACAGCAGCAGATAATAATTGTTTCCATTTGTCACTGAGCTTCTCAGCTCCAGCAGGAACAATCCTACAGAAAGGATTTTTCACAAAGAATGTCTGGGACACTCCTCCTTTCCAGAAACATCCCAGCCCTGGAAAAGGAGATGGGCACCAGGCCAGGCTCTCCTAAACCTCACCTTGGCACCCTGGATTATTTATCTGGCTCCTTAATGAGCTCTGGCTCTTCTTTGCAACAAGTTGTGAAGAGGGCAGAGCAGCTCTGAGGTGCTGGATGTGACAGAAAGGCACAAAAACCCATCCTGTCCTCATCTGCTCCTTCCCTTCCTCCAGGAAATCATTTGGCAGCTGAAAAAAGGCAAATATTTAACAGAGAACTTCAGCCCCAGCCCCAGGATGTCAGAATTGCTGTCCCATGAGGATCAATACCCATCACAGCCTCTCTCTCTTCTCTCTCCTCTCTGGAGCTGCCAGGTTTGGGGGTTTTTTGGGGTTTTTTGTGGCAGGAAAACTGTCAGGATCTCTTGCTTGTCACAGTGACTCTGAGATGAGTTCAAAGTCTCTTTTCCCAACCTGGAGCTTGAAGAAGGAGTCAGAGCTCTTCATTTCTCGATCTCAAGGTTGTTTTTTGTATCTTATCTATAAAAAACTTTCTCCTGTCCAGCCAAGGTCCATCCAGCAGGACAGTTCCAGGCACTCTGCCTGCCCCTGGGGTGGTGTTGTGTATTTATACTAAAAACTACCTGTGCAATGTTTACAGTTACTCCCCAATGCCCATCACCTGTGTTAGACACTGAGCTGCTACTCTAAACCAATCCCAAAGTGCCAACATCACAGCAGAGGATGGAGGCCAAGAAGAAGAAGAAGAAAGGCTGGACATGCCCAGATCCCTCCATCTTGTCCCCAAAATCCCCATTCTAAAAGCCCCAAAATCTAATTTTTCACCCCATGATAAATTCACTATTATTCTACCTAAACTCTCGTGGCTTGCTGCTCTTCATCTAAGGTTGGTAATTTGCTCCATGGGTCATAATCAAACCCACAGGGGCATCTTGGGCTCTGTGCCAGGGTCTCTGAGCCCCCTGGCAGGGTTTTGGCCATCCTGGACAGGCAGAGGGATGTGCTGGGTTCCCACACCCAGGATTTCACCTGTGTTAGACACTGAGCTTCTACTCTAAACCAATCCCAAAGTGACACCATCACAGCAGAGGATGGAGGCCAACAAAGAGAAGGGCAGGACACACCCAGATCCCTCCATCTTGTCCCCTGAACCCCCATTCTAAAAACCCCAAAATCTACTTTTCCACCCTGTGATAACTTCACCATCATTCTATTTAATTTGTGATGGCTGTCAGATCTCCATCTAAGGTTGGTAATTTGCTCCATGGGTCATAATCAAACCCACAGGTGCTCTGGGCTCTGTGCCAGGGTCTCTGAGCCCCCTGGCAGGGTTTTGGCCATTCAGGACAGCCACAGGGATGTGCTGGGTTCCCACACCAGGATTTCACCTGTGTTAGACAGTGAGCTTCTACTCTAAACCAACCCCAAAGTGCCACCATCACAGCAGAGGATGGAGGCCAACAAAGAGAAAGGCTGGACACACCCAGATTCCTCCATCTTGTCCTCTGAACCCCCATTCTAAAAACCCCAAAATCTACTTTTCCACCCTGTGATAACTTCACCATTATTCTACTTAATTTCTCATGGCTGTCAGATCTTTATCTAAGGTTGGTAATTTGCTCCACGGGTCATAATCAAACCCACAGAGGCATTTTGGGCTCTGTGCCAGGGTCTCTGAGCCCCTGGCAGGGTCTGGGCTGCTCAGGACAGCCAGAGGGATGTTCTGGGTTCCCAGAGCAAACCCGGCTGGGCCCTGGCTGGGTGGGGAGGTTGGAGCTCAGGTTTGTGCCTGCAGCTGAGGGAAAAGGTCAGTGAGGATTGGGGCGGGTTGGTGACACTGCCTGGCAGGAGGGAGGCTGCTCTGAAATGGAGCGTGCAGGGTTAGAGGCAAGGGATGACCACGGCTTGGTCACTCTGAGAGGGATTTTATTCCCTTTTTGTTCCCTCCACATTGCACAGAGAGCATTTAAAGCACGTCTGAGACAGGGGGAAGCTCACACACAGGTGGGTGCAGGCTGCTGATGGTGATGGAGCACTTGGATCACATCTAACTTATTCACATTTTAATTTAAAGGCATTTTCCTCCTGATCCATCCCCAAATGTGGGCACAGCAGTGATGAGCAGATCTTTAACAAACAGCTGAATCCAAGCTGAAATCCTTCACCTGCCACCTGGAGGGACTTTGCTTTATTTTCTAAAATAATTCTGATATTTATCACCTATGAATGGATTTTTTGGTACCACTGTGCTGATGTTAAAAACGGGACCACACTCCTGATACCATATCTCTTGTAACTCCCCTTTTAACTCCTTTAACAATAACCAAACTAACAGTATATTCTTAACAATTATCAACTATTTTACAGCCGTTTTGAACCCATTTTTAACACTGGCGGTGTGAAGTGCTGCTGTGCTCTCAGAAAAACCTCACAGGAAGGAAATCCTGGGCTCTGAATAGTTTCATGCTGCAGATGAAAAAGGAAAAATGAGTTTTTAACAAATGCACGGAGTGTATTGTGGCTGTGAGGGCTTTTGAACAGATTCTTTCCCCAAGAGCCTGGATGGGCTGTTAGGAGCCCTTTTCAGAAATGTAAATTAAAAAAGATAATTACTCCGTTCCACTCCCTTTGTGCTTCAGCAAAACATTGGAATTAGGTGGTTTTCCAGTATTAGGAATGTTTGGGATGGGTGCTGATGAGTGTCACAGATTACTCAGGCTGTGGTTTTCCCTGCAGGTGTGACAGAATTTCAAAGGTCACAGCAATGTTTAATAGAGATTTGGACTTTTATTGGCCAGGTAGGGCCAGAAATCACAGGGTGCCTTTGTGTGTGTTTGTGCTTTCATCCAACACAGCCAGCCTGGAATATTGAACTGAACCAGAGCCAGGCACTTCTTCTTTTTTTTTTTTTTTTTCTTTTTTTTTTTTTTTGTTAAAAAAAATATTGCAGGGTTTTCAACCTTGAAGGCAAATCACTTTATGACTTCATTGTTTAAATTTAGGTTTTGTTTTGCGGGGGGATCGTTAGACTTGAAGCAAAAGCCTTGTAGCCCAGGGACTGTCACTTCTGATTACTTCCAGTGACACTTCCAATTATTTCCAATCACAATTCCAGGGACAAGAGAGGGAAAAAAAAAAAAGGAGCCACATTCTCCAACATCAGGGCTTTATTTTCCCCTTTTATTTTCCTTTTCCTTTTCCCTGCACAGCATTTCTGGGAGCTGTGCAGGGAGAGGTGCAGAGGCAGATTTGGAGCTGGAATTCCGGGCTGGATCTGCAGCACTGAGGCTGCAGGGGTGCTGGGAATGCTGCTCTGGATCCTGCCTTGCTCAGCAATTGTGAGGAATTGCCTCTGCTCCCCAGGCACTGGCACTGCCCCCAGAGCAGCAGCAGGCTCAGCATCCCTGCCCCTCCTGGGAGCTGCACAGGAGCTGCTCCTGCAGGGCAGGACACAAAAAAATCTGCTGGGAGAGCTTGGGAGACTCCCAGGGACACCAAACCCTGGATTTGGTGCAGTGAGTTTGGCCCAGGGACACAAAAAATCTCTGGGAGAGCTTGAGAGACTCCCGGGAACACCAAACCATGGATTTGGTTAGGGAGTTTGGCCCAGGGACACCAAACCATGGATTTGGTTAGGGAGTTTGGCCCAGGGACACCAAACCATGGATTTGGTTAGGGAGTTTGGCCCAGGAACACCAAACCATGGATTTGGTGTAGGGAGTTTGGCCCAGGGACACAAAAAATCTCTGGGAGAGCTTGAGGGACTCCCAGGGAGACCAAACCCTGGATTTGGTGCAGTGAGTTTGGTTCAGGGACACAAAAAATCTCTGGGACAGCTTGGGAGACTCCCAGGGAGACCAAACCCTGGATTTGGTGCAGTGAGTTTGGTTCAGGGACACAAAAACTCTGCTGGGAGAGCTTGGGAGACTCCCAGGGACACCAAACCATGGATTTGGTTAGGGAGTTTGGCCCAGGAACAAAAGAATCTCCTGGGACAGCTTGGGTGGCTCCTGGGGACATCAAACCCAGGATTTGGTGCAGTGAATTTGGCCCAGGGACACAAAAAATCTCAGGGAGGGCTTGAGTGACTCCCAGGGACACCAAACCCAGGATTTGGTGTAGGGAGTTTGGCCCAGGAACAAAAGAATCTCCTGGGACAGCTTCAGTGACTCCTGGGGATGCCAAACCCAGGATTTGGTGTAGGGAGTTTGGCCCAGGGACACAGAAAAATCTCTGGGAGGGCTTGAGAGACACCCAGGGACACCAAAACAGAATTTGGGGCAGTGAGTTTGGCTCAGGGACACAGGAATAGGCTGGGAGATCTTGATTGATTTCTAAGGACACAAAACCCAGGATTTGGTGCAGTGAGTTTTGCTCAGGGACACAAAAACTCTGCTGGGAGAGCTTGAGAAGCTCCCAGGGACCCAAACCCAGGATTTGGCATAGGGAGTTTTGCCCAGGGATGCAAAAAAAATTTGCTGGGAGAGCTTGAGGGATGCAGGAATCTCCTGGGGGGCTCAAGTGATTTCCAGAGACACCAAAACCCAGGATTTGGTGCAGTGACTTTGGCACAGGGACAAAAGAATCTTCTAGGGGAGCTCAGGTGACTCCTGGGGACACCAAACCCAGGATCTGGTGCAGTGAGTTTGGCCCAGGGATGCAGGAATCTGCTGTGAGAGCTTGGGTGACTTCCAAGGACACCAAAATCCAGGATTTGGTAGAGAGTGTTTGGCCCAGGGACACAAAAAAATCTCTGTGAGAGCTTGAGAGACTCCCAGGGACACCAAAACAGAATTTGGTGCAGTGAGTTTGGCTCAGGGACACGAAAAGGACCTTGGGACCCTGAGCACATCCAGAGGGGCTGGGAACACAAACCCTGAGAGGAACCCCTGAGGGAGCTGGGGATGCTCAGCCTGGAGAAAAGGAGACTCAGGGCTGCCCCCATCACTGCACAGCTCCTGAAAGGTGCCTGTGCTCAGCTGGGGCTGGGCTCTTTCTCCAGAGCACACAGCCTCGAGCTGCACCAAGGGAAACACAGGCTGGATAGCAGGGAAAAGGCTTTTTCCAGAAAGGGTGATAAAGTTCTGGAATGTTCTGCCCAGGGAGGTGCTGGAGTCCCCATCCCTGGGTGTGTTTAACAAAGCCTGGATGTGGCACTGGGGGCCAGGGTTGAGTTGAGGGGTTGGGGCTGGGTTGGACTCGATGATCTTTAGGGTCTCTTCCATCCTGGTGATTCTGTGATTGTGTGAGTTCTGTGATTGTGTGAGTTCTGTGATTCTGTGATTGTGTGAGTTCTGTGATTGTGTCAAAGGAGCTGTTTGGATCCATCCAATGCCATGGAGATGTTCCCACAATTCAGCTTTGTCTGTGCTCTCTGCTCTGGGCAAATCCTCTCCTGTTTCCATTGTTTCAAGCTCTTGCTTGGAGACAAAGGGAATTTTAGCCACACAAAGCAGAGCTTTTTATGTTGACAAATACCATGGGTTTTTGGTTTTTTCTTCCTATTCAAGGGGGAATATGAAGCAATGGTGAGTGTCTTCTGGTCAAAGAAGCATTCAGGATGTTGAGGTTCCAGCCTGGATTTTGCCAGTGATTCATGATTTAGTGGTTCGGGACTCATTTTTAAATGCCTGCTCATTTGGAGTGTCTCCATTTCACTGGAAATTGAATATACTCCGGAATTTGTGAGCGTGGGGCCACCCAAGCTGGGTCACACCAAAGGAGGGGACACTTGGGGTGACACTTGATGGTCCTTTAATCACCCCAGGTGTCTCAGTGTTGACTAAAGCTTTGGTTTTTTATGGTTTAGATGTGTTAGGGAAATGAATCCACAAACACCAGAGGTTGGGGTCCAAAAATGAGACAGAGCAGTCCTGGGACTTTATTCCAATCAAGGCAGAGGCCATGGGGCATCCCCTGGGGTCTCTCACATTTTTGGAGGACTCAGCCTCCTTTTTATCCCAATTTCCAGCCACATTTCCCTTCTCTCTTCCCCATTTCTGAGGTACTTGGGAGGTTCAGACTTCCCAGAACACCTGGAACCAGAGATTCCCCTCTAATGTATAACCCTGCCTTTTAATTGTTAATTCTTATGGAATTTAGGGGTTTTCCCCATTTCTGAGATAATTGAGAGGTTCAGACTTCCCAAAACACCTGATACCAAAGATTCCCCTCTAACGTACAACCCTCCCTTTTAATTTTTAATTCTTATGGAATTTAGGGGTTTTTCTTCCCCACTGTTTCTTTCATGTTTCAATGTCCAATTTCATTTATCAGCAAACCTAAAGTTTATTTGTAAAAGCAAATATCTTTTTTCCATTCATCACTCAGTGGAATCCTCCCCATTGTTTCTTTTCTCTCCCAGTGCTGGTTTTATCCCCCAGCAGCCCCACAGCTGGATTGGAAACACAAATCCCTCATTCCTCTCAGGATAATGAATGTACACAGTCTAAAAACCACGGTTTTCCCTGGCCTCTACCTGCCTAGAGGCTGGGCTTTTCTAAGCCTGGTTGTCTTTTTTTTTTTACTTGGCCATATGTTTTGGAGGTTCTTTTAAGGGGATTGAAAATATCATCATCATCATCATCATCATCATCATATATGGCAGTTCAGCTCTGTGCAACAGGAGCTGCTTTTCTTTTGGAACTTTTTATTTTGAGTTTTCAGTTTCCACACCTGTTGTGTCACAGCAGCAGTAGATTTCTATCTTATTTCTCCATGTTTTGTCCACAATTACACAGGAAGAATTACTCTCAGAATCTCTGCTGCTCAGAGTGACTCTGAGATAGGCACAAAACTCTTTTCCCAGCCTGGCAGTCGAATAAGGAGTCAGGATTCTTCTGTTCTTGTTCTCAAGGTTGTTTATTGTTCCTTATCTATAAAATTCTTTTTCTTGGCTTGCTGAGGCTCACTCAGCAGGTCAGAGGCACTCTGCCTGCCCCTGGGGTGGTGTTGTCTTTTTATACTAAAAATCATGTGTACAATGTTTACAATTACTTCCCAATACCCATCACCTGTGTTAGACACTGAGCTTCTACTCTAAACCAATCCCAAAGTGCCACCATCACAGCAGGAGATGGAGACCAAGGAGAAGAAGGTCAAAGGCTGGACATGCCCAGATCCCCATCTTGTCCCCAAAATCCCCATTCTAAAAGCCCCAAAATCTACCATTTCCCCCTGTGATAACTTCACTATTATTCTACCTAAACTCTCGTGGCTTGCTGCTCTTCATCTAAGGTTGGTACTTTGCTCCACGGGTCACAATCAAACCCACAGGGCCATCTTGGGCTCTGTGCCAGGGTCTCTGAGCCCCCTGGCAGAGTTTTGGCCATCCTGGACAGCCAGAGGGATGTGCTGGGTTCCCACACCCAGGATTTCACCTGTGTTAGACACTGAGCTTCTACTTAAACCAATCCCAAAGTGCCCCCATCACAGCAGAAGATGGAGACCAACAAGGAGAAGGGCAGGACATGCCCAGATTCCTCCATCTTGTCCCCTGAACCCCCATTCTAAAACCCCAAAATTCCACATTTTCACTCTGTGATGAATTCACTATTATTCTAGTTAAACTTTTGTGGCTTATAATTCTTCATATAAGGTTGGTAATTTTTTTCCATGGGTCAGAATGACAGGCACAGGGGTCTGGGGCTCTGTGCCAAGGTCTCTGAGCCCCTGGCAGGGTCTGGAGTCCTCCAGGGCAGCCAGAGGGATTTCCTGGGTTCACAAACCACAGCAGAGCTTGTGGGGTGCACCTTGGTGTCCCTGCTCTGTGGTGGTGCTCACCAGGAGGAGGGAAGATGTCACCCTGGTTTTTTAAGATTCTCAAGGCCTTCTGATGTTGACATTCTTGTAAGGAACTTTATCACGCACTTTCTTGTAAATAACTTGTTGTTCACATTCCTTTGATGGAGGAGGAGAGAATTGATGGACTGTTGTTGTAGCCAGTGTCACTGGAGAGGTGGCACTGTCACCCTCCAATCCTCTGTCACCTTTGTAAAACTATAAATATAGGAGTCAGAAAATAAACCTTCCCTTTTTTCCTTCACTTTGAAAGCGGTGTGCTCGTGTTCACAGGGTCTGAGGATGAGGGAAGAGATGAGGATCTGACTCCATGTTCCAGAAGTCTTGATCTATTATTTTATGATATATATTACATTAAAACTATACTAAAAGAATGGAAGAAAGGATTTCATCAGAAGGTTGGCTAAGAATAGAAAATGAAAGAATGATAACAAAGGTTTGTGGCTCAGATAGAGTCTGAGCCAGCTGACTGTGATTGGCCATTAATTAGAAACAACCACACGAGACCAATCCCAGATGCACCTCACACCATGCCAGCCTTTCCCTCCTGATTTTTTTCAATATATTGATTTTTTAAAATATATTGATTTTTTTTTTAAATATATTGATTTTTTCCCTGGATATATTAATATTTTTTCCTGGCTATATTGATTTTTTAATATATTGATTTTTTTTCCGGATATATTAATTTTTTAAAATATATTGATTTTTTTTCTGGCTATATTTATATTTTTTCTGGCTATATTGATATTTTATATGGCTATATCGATATTTTTCTGCATATATTTATATTTTTATGACTATATTTCTATTTTCCTGGTTATATTTATATTTTTATGACTATATTTCTATTTTCCTGGTTATATTTATATTTTTATGACTATATTTATATTTTTATGACTATATTTATATGTTCTCTGGCTATATTTATATTTTTCTGGATATATTTATATTTTTGTGGGTATATTGATTTTTTTCCTCACTATATTGATTTTTTTAATAAATAGATTTTTTTCTGGCTATATTTATATTTTTTCTGGCTATATTGATATTTTATATGGCTATATTGATATTATTCTGCATATATTGATATTTTTCTGGTTATATTTATATTTTCCTGGCTATATTTATATTTTCCTGGCTATATTTATATTTTATCTGGCTATATTTATATTTTTCTGGATATATTTATATTTTATCTGGCTATATTTATATTTTTCTGGATATATTGATTTTTTTCCTCGCTATATTGATTTTTTTAATACATAGATTTTTTTCTGGCTATATTTATATTTTTTCTGGCTACATTGATATTTTATATGGCTATATTGATATTTTTCTGCATATATTGATATTTTTCTGGTTATATTTATATTTTCCTGGCTATATTTATATTTTCCTGGCTATATTTATATTTTATCTGGCTATATTTATATTTTTCTGGCTATATTTATATTTTTCTGGATATATTGATTTTTTTCCTCGCTATATTGATTTTTTTAATACATAGATTTTCTTTCTGGCTATATTGATATTTTTCTGGATATATCGATAATTTTTCTGCATATATTGATACTTTTCTGGTTATATTTATATTTTCCTGGCTATATTTATATTTTTCTGTCTATATTTATATTTTTATGACTATATTTATATGTTATCTGGCTATATTTATATTTTTCTGGATATATTGATTTTTTTTCCTTGCTATATTGATTTTTTTAATAAATCGATATTTTTCTGGCTATATTGATATTTTTCTGGCTATATTGATATTTTTCTGCATATATTGATACTTTTCTGGTTATATTTATATTTTCCTGACTATATTTTTATTTTTCTGTCTATATTTATATTTTATCTGGCTATATCTATATTTATCTGGCTATATTTACATTTTTCTGGATTTATTTATATTTTTCTGGATATATTGATTTTTTTCCAGGATATATTGATTTTTTTTTTCTGGCTATATTGATATTTTTCTGGCTATATTAATATTTTTCTGGATATATCGATAATTTTTGTGGATTTATTGATATTTTTCTGGATTTATTGATATTTTTCTGGATTTATTGATATTTTTTTCTGGATTTTAAGTGCTCTGAAGCAGGGATTGTTTCTTTGCCTGTTTGCACTGCTCCTTAAAACCCTGCAGCCTGAAATGTTTGTATGGAAATCACTTTTAACCAGGTTTAAACCTGGTTTTATCCCTGCCAGGCACCTGGTTAACATCTCTCTGTGCCACTCCAGAGCACAAATTCCTGCACAAAAATCGAGAAACTGAAAATATTCAGCTTAAACGAACTCTTTACTTCCTCCCCTTGCTCCTGACAAACACCTTTGAGCAAGAACCCTGCGGGGGGATAAAACAAAGCTGACAACAAAAGCCGATTATTCATGCATGCAGAATGATTCTAACGAGCCAATATTGACATTTCCCTGCCTCTCAGCGCTTCCCTGAGCTCTGCTGGGGCTGTTCTTTGTTCACAACGCCCTGATAAATCACATAAATCGCATTTTTGGGGTTCTGATGGTGCTGCAGGGCATCGGCTGTCCCACCCCAGGGGATGTGGGATGTGCTCCCTGGTGATGGAGTGACCCAATTGTTCTTTGTCTCCTTGAAAAGGAAAAAAAGCCCAGAAGTTTCTGGTCAGAACCCAGCACATCCCTCTGGCTGTCCAGGATGGCCCAGACCCTGCCAGGGGCTCAGAGACCCTGGCACAGAGCCCAAAATGCCTCTGTGGGTTTGATTATGGCCCATGGAGCAAATTACCAACCTTCTATGAAGATCAGCAAGCCACAAGAATTTAAGTAGAATATCAGTGAAGTTATCACAGGGTGGAAAAGTGAATTTTAGGGGTTTTGGTACAGGGAGGTTATGGAGGCAAGATGGAGGGAACTGGGTGTGTCCAGCCTTTCTCCTTCTTCTTCTTGGCCTCCATCTCCTGCTGTGATGGTGGCACTCACAGATTGGTTTAGAGTAGAAGCTCAGTGTCTGACACAGGTGATGGGCATTGGGCAGTAATTGTAAACATTGCACAGGTGGTTTTTAGTATAAAGACACAACACCACCCTGGGGCAGGCAGAGTGCCTGTGGCTGCCCTGCTGAGCAGATCTCTGCTGGGCAGAAAGAAAATTTTTTAGATAAGAATTAATAAACGACCTTGAGACCGAGAAATGAAGAGCTCTGACTCCTTTGAGCGCTGGGCTGGGAAAAGAGACTCTGGAACTTTTCTCAGGGTCACTCTGACAAACCAATGATCCCAACAGTTTCTCTCTTCAATTAGCAAAGAAGACACCTCATAGGCCATGGGGACTGCACCTCAAATTTAAGGATAAAATGGGACAAAAGACAAAATGTCCCACCTAAGCAATTTACTAGAAAAAGAGGAGAACAAAGGAACTGATGGCTTTTGTGAGGTGTTTTATCAGGAGCAAGAACCTCTAGCCCTAATTCAGTTTTCCTCTGTAAAGAGTTTCGTTATTTTGCCTTTTATTAAAACTTTTGTTTCCAGCACTGCCCCAGAAGCCATCCTGCTGATTTTATACCATCTGAGGTGGCTGAGCTGTCTCAGGTGTGATACAGATCTCCAGGAGCCTGTGGGGCCTGGCATGAAGAGACCTTTATGTCAGGAAAATCCATCCACAAACACCAGGGGTTGGTGTCCAAAAGGAGACAGAGCAGTGCTGGAACTTTATTCCAATCCAGGCAGAGGCCATGGGGCATCCCCTGGGGTCTCTCACATTTTTGGAGGATGCAGCCTCATTTTTATCCCAATTTCCAGCCACATTTCCTTCTCTCTTCCCCCATTTCTGAGGAACTTGAGAGATTCAGATTCACTGAACACCTGATCCCAGAGATTCCCCTCTAATGTATAACCCTGCCTTTTAATTTTTAATTCTTATGGAATTTAGGGGTTTTCCACATTGTTTCTTTCATCTTTCAATGTCTAATTTCATTTATCAGCCAACCTAAAGTTTATTTGTAAAAGCAAATCTCTTTTCCCATTCATCAATCAGTGGAATCCTTCCCATTGTTTCTTTTCTCTCCCAGTGCTGGTTTTATCCATCAGCAGCCCCACAGCTGGTTTGGAAACATAAATCTGCCATTCCTCTCACTTATATCAAGAGAATGTTAAATAAATTAAAACCTAATTACTTGCTGTGAGTGATTTACCACTGTGCCTTCCCACCCTTTTTTACCAGGGTGTGCTGGGGCAGAACGCCGTCCTTTATTTTAACCAACAAAATTCAAAAATTCACTTTCCCCGAGGAGAGCCCTTTGAATGCAAACCCTTTTTCTCACTTTGCAGTGGCACATGACATATGCAGGAGCCTTTCCCCTTGCAGTGCCACTGCTGCCACCCTCCCCTTCCCAGAGCAGCCTCTGCCCAGCCTGGGATGCCAACCCGAGGGTGCAGCATCCCCCTGTGCTGCCTGCAGCTCTTCCTCCATCCTGCCCTCGGGCTTGTCCTCCCAGTATTTCCTTTTCTGCAGAGTGGGTTCTCCTCTCAATATTTCCTTTTCTGCAGAGAGGATTTGTCCTCTCAATATTTCCTTTTCTGCAGACTGGATTTGTCCTCTCAATATTTCCTTTTCTGCAGACTGGATTTGTCCTCTCAGTATTTCCTTTTCTGCATAATAGATTGTCCTCTCAATATTTCCTTTTCTGCAGAGTAGATTGTCCTCTCAATATTTCCTTTTCTGCAGAGAGGATTCTCCTCTCAGTATTTCCTTTTCTGCAGACTGGATTCTCCTCTCAATATTTCCTTTCCTGCAGAGTGGATTATCCTCTCAATATTTCCTTTTCTGCAGAGTGGATTTGTCCTCTCAATATTTCCTTTTCTGCAGACTGGATTCTCCTCTCAATATTTCCTTTTCTGCAGAGTGGATTTGTCCTCTCAATATTTCCTTTTCTGTAGAGTGGGTACCAGAATCTTTGGTATCATTTTGAAATCATTCAGGGCTTTATTTTATTTATTTTTCTATGTCAGCACTGTCAAAGCCTGTAATCCTCCTCTCAATATTTCCTTTTCTGCAGAGTGGATTCTCCTCTCAATATTTCCTTTTCTGCATAATAGATTGTCCTCTCAATATTTCCTTTTCTGCAGACTGGATTGTCCTCTCAATATTTCCTTTCCTGCAGAGTGGGTTCTCCTCTCAATATTTCCTTTTCTGCAGAGTGGGTACCAGAATCTTTGGTATCATTTTGAAATCATTCAGGGCTTTATTTTCTTTATTTTTCTATGTCAGCACTGTCAGAGCCTGTAATCCTCCTCTCAATATTTCCTTTTCTGCACAGTAGATTGTCCTCTCAATATTTCCTTTTCTGCAGAGTGGATTTTCCTCTCAGTATTTCCTTTTCTGCAGAATAGATTGTCCTCTCAGTATTTCCTTTTCTGCAGAGTAGATGGTCCTCTCAATATTTCCTTTTCTGCAGAGAGGATTCTCCTCTCAATATTTCCTTTTCTGCAGAATAGATTCTCCTCTCAGTATTTCCTTTTCTGCAGAGTGGATTATCCTCTCAATATTTCCTTTTCTGCAGAGTGGGTTCTCCTTTTAATATTTCCTTTTCTGCAGACTGGATTGTCCTCTCAATATTTCCTTTTCTGCAGAGTGGATTCTCCTCTCAATATTTCCTTTTCTGCAGAGTAGATTTTCCTCTCAATTTCCTTTTCCTCTCAATATTTCCTTTTCTTCCAGCCTGCCCAGAAAAACCAGCAGCTCCAGCAGCTCCTGGCAGCCTCAGTGCTGGAGCTCTTTTATCTCTGTGTGCTCATCTTCTCTTGGGGGTTTGGGGCTTTTAGAAGCTTTTATGGTGTCTGGGATTCTTTGTTATCTCTCCACCCTGAAAGCTCCTGGTTTAGCAAGTCGAGCTCAGGAGCAGCTTCAGCCCATGGAAATTAATTAATTAATTAATTAAGCAAATTAATTTCCAGTTCCTGCAAGGATGGAGCTGATTCGGGCAGGAACGAGCCCTGCTCCTCCACCCCTGCTGCTGATTTAAATGCTGCTCCATTTTTTATGATCATCTTGTAAAAGCAGAACAGAGAGGGGGGCAAGCTCCAAAGCCTAAACAGCAAATAAATTGTGTTTTTCTAACACATCTGTGTGGGGATTGGAACAGAGCTCACTCAGTGCTCTCTCCTGGAAAAGATGGAACAGGATCTGCCTGGCAGGGAGAGTTATTTCCCTCAAAACACCTGAATTCAGGAGTTTGTGCTGTCCTTGCCTCTGAGGAGACCCAGTTCTCTTCTCCCCTCGCTGATTTAACGTCCCAGCTCTGTTGTGACTTCTGCTGTGCCCCTGAAAGCTTTAACTCGTTTAAACTCTGAGCTTTAACCCATGCAGGGCACGCAGTGTGTGGTCTCCTTATCAGCAGCACTGATAATCTTATCAGCAAGGGAGGGAGAGGCTGCCACAGGCTCTGGGGCTGCTCTGGGTGAGGACAAGGAGCTGGCTTTGGGTTTGGGTTTGGGTTTAGGCTGGGTCTGTGAGGAAAGGGCAGGAGCAGCTCTGAATTCCTGCTCTGCTCATGGTTTGAAATCATTCAGGGCTTTATTTATTTTTCTAAATTTATTTATCAGCAAGGGAGGGAGAGGCTGCCACAGGCTCTGGGGCTGCTCTGGGTGAGCACAAGGAGCTGGCTTTGGGTTTGGGTTTGGGTTTGGGTTTGGGTTTGGGTTTGGGTTTAGGCTGGGTCTGTGAGGAAAGGGCAGAAGCAGCTCTGAGTTCCTGCTCTGCTCATGGTTTGAAATCATTCATTTATTTTTCTGTGTCAGCACTGTCAGAGCCTGTAATCCTCAAGCAAAAGAGGCCACCCCAGCCCAGCAAGGGAAGGACTCAGTGAGGAATCCCCTTCAGCAAGGATGTGACAAGCAGACTGACAATGTAGGAGAAAGGGGGAAAAAATATCCTGAGCCAATATGCATAAAATTAGGGCCTGATTATGAGGCAGAATTAAAAATAAACCGGGCAGAATTCCCCTGGTGGAGGGAGCTGGTGGAGCAGCAGCACGGGCAGCTCCTGGTGCCAAGGGCAGGAATTGAGCAGGTGATGATGATGAGGGTGCCTGAAAAGCCTCCCTGGCTATGGAGCCACCAGGCAGGGCTGGATGGAGCAAATAAATGGAATTATTTTAAAAAAAACCCACTTTAAACAGCAGCCACTGCTCATCTCCTCCTGCCCTCCCTGGTCCTGCAGTTGTGCATAATGGATGAACGTGCAGGGAGATGCCAGGGAAAATGTCCTGGGCAGGTGGGAGAGATGAAAAATCCTGGGGTAAAAAACATCCTGAGCCAATATGCATAAAATTAGGGCCTGGTTATGAGGCAGAATTAAAAATAAACTGGGAAGAATTCACCTGGTGGAGGAATTCTTCTCCTGCCCTCCCTGGTCCTGCAGCTGTGCATAATGGATGAACGTGCAGGGAGATGCCAGGGAAAATGTCCTGGGAACTGGGGGGATGAAAAATCCTGGGGCAAAAAATATCCTGAGCCAATATCCATGAAAGTAGGGCCTGGTTATGAGGCAGAATTCAAAATAAACCGGGCAGAATTCCCCTGGTGGAGGAATTCTCCTGCCCTCCCTGGTCCTGGTTTTGTGCATAATTGATGAACATTCAGGGAGATGCCAGTGAAAATGTCCTGGGCAGGTGGGAGGGATGAAAAATCCTGAAAAAATACCCTGAGCCAATATGCATAAAATTAGGGCCTGGTTATGAGGCAGAATTCAAAATAAACCGGGCAGAATTCCCCTGGTGGAGCAGCAGCACGGGCAGCTCCTGGTGCCAGGAGCAGGAATTGAGCAGGTGATGATGATGAGGGTGCCTGAAAAGCCTCCCTGGCTATGGAGCCAGGCAGGGCTGGATGGAGCAAATAAATGGAATTATTTTAAAAAAACCCACTTTAAACAGCAGCCACTGCTCATCTCCTCCTGCCCTCCCTGGTCCTGGTTTTGTGCATGAATGTTCAGGGAGATGCCAGGGAAAATGTCCTGGGCAGCTGGGAGGGATGAAAAATCCTGGGGCAAAAAATATCCTGAGCCAATATCCATGACAGTAGGGCCTGGTTAAGAGGCAGAATTAAAAATAAACTGGGAAGAATTCACCTGGTGGAGGAATCCTTCTCCTGCCCTCCCTGGTCCTGCAGTTGTGCATAATGGATGAACGTGCAGGGAGATGCCAGGGAAAATGTCCTGGGCAGGTGGGAGGGATGAAAAATCCTGAAAAAATACCCTGAGCCAATATGCATAAAATTAGGGCCTGGTTATGAGGCAGAATTCAAAATAAACCGGGCAGAATTCCCCTGGTGGAGGAATTCCTCTCCTGCCCTCCCTGGTCCTGGTTTTGTGCATAATGGATGAACGTGCAGGGAGATGCCAGGGAAAATGTCCTGGGCAGGTGGGAGAGATGAAAAATCCTGGGGTAAATACCCTGAGCCAATATGCATAAAATTAGGGCCTGGTTATGAGGCAGAATTCAAAATAAACCGGGCAGAATTCCCCTGGTGGAGGAATTTTTCTCCTGCCCTCCCTGGTCCTGCAGTTGTGCATAATGGATGAACGTGCTGGGAGATGCCAGGGAAAATGTCCTGGGCAGGTGGGAGAGATGAAAAATCCTGAAAAATTACCCTGAGCCAATATGCAAAAATTAGGGCCTGGTTATGAGGCAGAATTCAAAATAAACCGGGCAGAATTCCCCTGGTGGAGGAATTTTTCTCCTGCCCTCCCTGGTCCTGCAGTTGTGTATAATGGATGAACGTGCAGGGAGATGCCAGGGAAAATGTCCTGGGAGCTGGGGGGATGAAAAACCCTGGGGCAAAAAATATCCTGAGCCAATATCCATGACAGTAGGGCCTGGTTATGAGGCAGAATTCAAAATAAACCGGGCAGAATTCCCCTGGTGGAGGAATCCTTCTCCTGCCCTCCCTGGTCCTGGTTTTTTGCATAATGGATGAATGTTCAGGGAGGTGCCAGGGAAAATGTCCTGGGCAGCTGGGGGGGATGAAAAGCCCTGGGGCATTGGGGCTGGGCTGTGCTCTGGGGCTCAGAGGGTTCTCCTGTGGGCAGAGGAGCTCAGGGCAGGATCTGCCCTCCAGGTGTGCTGAGCACTGAGCAGCCCAGCAGGACCCTCCCCTCGGGCTCCAGGAGACTCCCTGCAGGAGCACTGGGGACCACAGCACAGAAAATGGCATTTAAAATGTGGTTTTATAGCAGAAAAAACCAGAATTCTTTGTAAGGAGACTGGATGGGAACACAGAAATTTGTGGTTTTTCTTCCAGCTCCAGTGGTGACTGTGTCATCTACTGGAATGAGAATTTTCACTGCTAAAATTCTATTGTGTCATTGATTAACTCATCTCCTCTCATCCTGTTGTTGATTAACTCATCTCACCTCACTCCTGTCCCACGAGGTGCTTTTAACAAATCCTTTTGGAGCCTCAGCTGTAAATTTATTTTTTTTTAAAAAAAAGGGAAATGCCTCATTATGTAATGGAATTTCTGGTCTTGAGACAAAATGGGGAGTATTGGTAAATAATTTGATGATGGTTTTCTATCAGGCTGCCCTTTGCAAAGAGCTCACAGCTGCTGTCTGCTCACATTTGTATTTGGTGTCCCTGGGATGGAGCTGTGCCCTGACAGAGGCAGCTCTGGCAGCGTTCAGGGAAGGAAGCTTTGAAATCTTAAGGAGCCACACAAGCCCTTGCCTGAATTCTTTATAAATTTTGTAGGAAACACAGCTCAACCACACTTCCTAAAAGAGGAAATGCTCGAGTCCTGTCTCCTGTGTTTAGAATAAACAGAGTCCAGATAATTTAATCTAAGAGGAAAATGCTCTTTTGAGGATAAACAGCCTGAATAAAACATTTCTGAGCAAACCCATGGTCACATCCTCCCCCCAGAGCACTCTGGATCCTGCAGGATGCCAGGAGCAGCTCTGAGCAGGGAATTGGCCTCAGAACAACCCAAATCCTGCTCAGGACACCCCGTCCTGCCTGGCACCTCCCAAAAACCCCCTGCATCCATCAGGAGCCACAGCTGGGCACATCTGGCCAGCTGGTTCCCAGAAATGTCCAATTGTGCCAGGCAGACACTTTGGGGCTGGTTCTGGATGTTAACGAGGGCCAGATGGGCACTGGGGCACTCTGGGCTGCTCTAATCTGCAGCTCTTTGATTGTTTTGGTTTTATTTTGATTTGCTTTATCCCTTCTCCACTAAGCAAAAATAACAAACAATTTCCAGTGTGATGGAGCTGTTGCTCTTTTCTGCTGAGCTGGAGGAGTCCAGGAGGGCAAATCCAGGCTGGAAAGGAAAATTGAGGGATTCCTGTCAGTCCATAAAATATAAACTTCTGATTTTATTTTATTATATTTTTTTTTTATTTTATCCTTTCTCTACTAATCAAAAATAACAAACAATTTCCAGTGTGATGGAGCTGTTGCTCTTTTCTGCTGAGCTGGAGGAGCCCAGGAGGGCAAATCCAGGCTGGAAAAGGGAGAAATGAGGGATTCCTGTCAGTCCATAAAATATAAACTCCTGATTTTATTTTATTCTATTTTTATTTTATTATATTTTTATTTTATTTTTATTTTATCCCTTCTCCACTAAGCAAAAATAACAAACAATTTCCAGTGTGATGGAGCTGTTGCTGCTTTCTGCTGAGCTGGAGGAGCCCAGGAGGGCAAATCCAGGCTGGAAAAGGGGAATTGAGGGATTCCTGTCAGTCCATAAAATATAAACTCTTGATTTTATTTTATTCTATTTTTATTTTATTTTTATTTTATCCCTTTTCTACAAAGCAAAAATAACAATTTCCAGTGTGATGGAGCTGTTGCTCTTTTCTGCTGAGCTGGAGGAGCCCAGGAGGGCAAATCCAGGCTGGAAAAGGGAGAAATGAGGGATTCCTGTCAGTCCATAAAATATAAACTCCTGATTTTATTTTATTCTATTTTTATTTTTATTTTATGCCTTCTCTACTAAGCAAAAATAACAAACTATTTCCATGGAATTTGTAGGCAACCCCAACAAGGGAAGAGATGAAAATCGTGACTCTGTGTTTCAGAAGGCTGATTTATTATTATATATATTATATTAAAAGAAAATTATCTATAAAATTTATACTAAAACAATAGAGAAAGGAGACATCAGGAAGTCAGCAAAGAAAGAAATGAATAATAAAATCTTGGGGCTGACTCTGACACAGCTTGGCTGCCATTGGTCATTAATTAAAAACAATTTGAGACTTAAATTTGCACTTAGCATTGTTCACTCCATTGAACTGTTATGGGCTAAAAATCCCTCAAAATTCTGAGCTAAATCTGTTTCTCCAGCACCATTTGCAGTTCATTTTTGCAGTTTGATTATTGCTTGAGACTAAAATTGTGCACTTATTGTTCACCCCATTGAACAGTTATGGGCTAAAAATCCCTCAAAATTCTGAGCTAAAGCTGCTTCTGCACCACCATTAAATGCAAATATAGGCACAGAAATTTGCTTTAATCCCTGCACCAAGGCAGTTCTTGGACTCTAAACCTGCTGAAACTCCATCAAAATCACCAATTCTGTCTTGACAGATCTATTGCCAAATGGTGCAGTTCATTTTTGCAGTTTGATATTGCTTGAGACTTAAATTGTGCACTTAGAAGGCCTCATTGAACTGTTGTGGGCTAAAAATCCCTCAGAATTCTGAGCTAAAGCTGCTTCTGCATCACCATTAAATGCAAATATAGGCACAGAAATTTGTTTTAATGACTGCACCAAGGCAGTTCTTGGACTCTAAACCTGCTGAAACTCCACCAAAATCACCAATTCTGTCTTGACAGATCTATTGGAAACAGTGCAGTTCATTTTTGCAGTTTGATTCTTGGTTGAGACTTAAATTTGCACCTAGCATTGTTCACTCCATTGAACTGTTATGGGCTAAAAATCCCTTAAAATTCTGAGCTAAATCTGCTTCTCCATCACCATTTGCAGTTCATTTTTGCAGTTTGATATTGCTTGAGACTAAAATTGTGCACTTAGAAGGCCTCATCAAACTGTTATGGGCTAAAAATCCCTCAGAATTCTGAGCTAAAGCTGCTTCTGCATCACCATTAAATGCAAATATGGGCACAGAAATTTGTTTTAATCCCTGCACCAAGGCAGTTCCTGGGCTCTAAAAACTGTCACTGCTGCACTAAACCTGCTCAAACTCCATCAAAATAACTTTTTTTGGACAGATCTATTGCCAAATGGTGCAGTTCATTTTTGCAGTTTGATTATTGGTTGAGACTTAAATTTACACTTAGCATTGTTCACCCCATTGAACTGTTATGGGCTTAAAATCCCTTAAAATTCTAAATTTACAGAGCTAAATCTGTTTCTCCATCACCATTTGCAGTTCATTTTTGCAGTTTGATTATTGCTTGAGACTAAAATTGTGCACTTATTGTTCACCCCACTGAACTGTTATGGGCTAAAAATCCTGAGCTAAATTTGCTTCATGCACCACCAAAACACAAATTTAGGCACAGGAATTGTTCTAATGACTGCACCAAGGCAGTTCTTGGACTCTAAAAAATGTGTCTGCTGCACTAAACCTGCTGAAACTCCATCAAAATCACCAATTCTGTCTTGACAGATCTATTGCCAAATGGTGCATTTTGTCTTTGCAGTTTGATTATTGGCTGAAACTTAAACTGTGCATTTAGAAGGCCCCATTGAACAGTTATGGGCTAAAAATCCCTCAAAATTCTGAGCTAAATCTGCTTCATGCACCACCTAAATGCAAATATAGTCACAGAAATTTGTTTTAATGACAGCACCAGGTCAGTTCTTGGACTCTAAACCTGCTGAAACTCCATCAAAATCACCAATTCTGTCTTGACAGATCTATTGGAAACAGTGCAGTTCATTTTTCCAGTTTGATTATTGCTTGAGACTTAAATTTGCACCTAGCATTGTTCACTCCATTGAACTGTTATGGGCTAAAAACCCCTCAAAATTCTGAGCTAAATCTGTTTCTCCAGCACCATTTGCAGTTCATTTTTCCAGTTTGATTATTGCTTGAGACTTAAATTGTGCACTTAGAAGGCCTCATTGAACTGTTATGGGCTAAAAATCCCTCAAAATTCTGAGCTAAATCTGCTTCATGCACCACCTAAATGCAAATATAGGCACAGAAATTTGTTTTAATGACTGCACCAAGGCAGTTCTTGGACTCTAAACCTGCTGAAACTCCATCAAAATCACCAATTCTGTCTTGACAGATCTATTGGAAACAGTGCAGTTCATTTTTCCAGTTTGATTATTGCTTGAGACTTAAATTTGCACTTAGAAGACCCCATTGAACTGTTGTGGGCTAAAAATCCTGAGCTAAATTTGCTTCATGCACCACCAAAACACAAATATAGGCACAGAAATTGTTTTAATGACTGCACCAAGGCAGTTCTTGGACTCTAAAAAGGCCATGCAGGTGCCTGACTCACTTTCCTGTTTTATTTCAGTTTGTCCCTTCAAATATCTTTGGTGCCCCATCTCAGTTTCATATTTGAGGCCTGGTTTCTCCTCACCCTATAATTTGTTCTAAAGTTATCCACAAAGCTCCTTTTGTCCTCCTGAGGAGCCCAGGGAGGCTGAGGCTTTGTCAGCCCCACCAGCTCTTTAAAATAACATTGAGCAAACACAAGTTCAGGAAAAATAAAGAGCCAGAGGGACTGGAATGCAAGTCCAGGCTGCTAAAGGGGTTTAAAATTGTGGGGAACTGTACTGCAAAAAAACCCAAAAACCCCTCAGCTGTTTGGTTTTTCCCCAGTCACTTGGTAACATAAAGATTTTAAGTCTCAAATTCTCTTTTTTGAGTTTCTTCATCAGTCTTAACTTGCCTGGTGTCTCCTTTTGCACAGAAATTTAAAGACCCCACAATCCCAACTTGGTTATTCTTTATGCAGCACCTAAATATAAAATATCCTTGGCACTGCAAAAAAAACCCCAAAACCCTTCAGCTGTTTGGTTTTTCCCCAGTCACTTGGTAACATAAAGATTTTAAGTCTCAAATTCTCTTTTTTGAGTTTCTTCATCAGTCTTAATTTGCCTGGTGTCTCTTTTTGCAAACATTTTGAGATGCAATAATCACAACTTTAATATTCTTTATGCAGCACCTAAATAAAAGATATTCTTGGCATGGCAAAAAAATCTTCAGCTGTTTGGTTTTTCCCCAGCCACTCGATAACCTAAAGATTTTCAGTCTCAAATTCTCTTTTATGAGTTTCTTCATCAGTCTTAACTTGCCTGGTGTCTCCTTTTGAACATAAATTTAAAGATCCCACAATCACAACTTGGTTATTCTTTATGCAGCGCCTAAATAAAAGATATCCTTGACACTGCAAAAAAACCCCTCAGCTGTTTAATTTTCCCCCAGCTACTTGGTAACATAAAGATTTTCAGTCTCAAATTCTCTTTTTTGAGTTTCTTCATCAGCCTTAATTTGCTTGGTGCCCCCCTTTTGCAAACAAATTTAAAGATCCCATAATCAGAACTTTGTTATTCTTCATGCAGCACCTAAATAAAAGATATCCTTGACACTGCAAAAAACCCTTCAGCTGTTTAATTTTTCCCCCAAACACTTGATAACCTAAAGATTTTAAGTCCAAAATTCTCTTTTATGAGTTTCTTCATCAGTCTTAACTTGCTTGGTGTCTCCTTTTACAAACAAATGTAAAGATCCCATAATCAGAACTTTGTTATACTTTATGCAGCACCTAAATAAAAGATATCCTTGGCACTGCAAAAAAAACCCTTCAGCTGTTTAATTTTTCCCCAGCCACTCAATAACCTAAAGGTTTTTAATCTCAAATTCTCTTTTATGAGTTTCTTCATCAGCCTTAATTTGCCTGGTGTCTCTTTTTGCAAACATTTTGAGATGCAATAATCACAACTTTAATATTCTTTATGCAGCACCTAAATAAAAGATATTCTTGGCATGGCAAAAAAACCTTCAGCTGTTTAATTTTTCCCCCAAACACTTGACAACCTAAAGATTTTAAGTCCAAAATTCTCTTTTATGAGTTCCTTCATCAGTCTTAATTTGCCTGGTGTCTCCCTTTGCACACACATTTTAGCATGCAATAATCACAACTTTAATATTCTTTATGCAGCACCTAAATAAAATATATTCTTGGCATTGCAAAAAACCCTTCAGCTGTTTGGTTTTTCCCCAGCCACTTGATAACCTAAAGATTTTTAGTCTCAAATTCTCTTTTATGAGTTTCTTCATCAGTCTTAACTTGCCTGGTGTCTCCTTTTGCACACAAATTTAAAGATGCCACAATCACAACTGGGTTATTCTTTATGCAGCACCTAAATATAAAATATCCTTGGCACTGCAAAAAACCCCTCAGCTGTTTAATTTTTCCCCAGCCACTTGGTAACATGAAGATTTTAGGTGTCAAGTTCTCTTTTTTGAGTTCCTTCATCAGTCTTAATTTGCTTGGTGCCCCCTTTTGCACACATATTTTAACATGCAATAATCACAAGTTTAATATTTTTTATGCAGCACCTAAATAAAAGATATTCTTGGCATGGCAAAAAAACCTTCAGCTGTTTAATTTTTCCCCCAGACACTTGATAACCTAAAGATTTTCAGTCTCAAATTCTCTTTTTTGAGTTTCTTCATCAGCCTTAATTTGCCTGGTGTCTCTTTTTGCAAACATTTTGAGATGCAGTAATCACAACTTTAATATTCTTTATGCAGCACCTAAATATAAAATATCCTTGGCACTGCAAAAAAACCCCTCAGCTGTTTGATTTTTCCCCAGTCACTTGATAACCTAAAGATTTTAGGCCTCAAATTCTCTTTTATGAGTTCCTTCATCAGTCTTTATTTGCTTGGTGTCTCCTTTTGCACACACATTTTGAGATGCAATAATCACAACTTTAATATTCTTTATGCAGCACCTAAATAAAAGATTCTTGGCATGGCAAAAAAATCTTCAGCTGTTTGGTTTTTTCCCCAGCCACTCGATAACCTAAAGATTTTCAGTCTCAAATTCTCTTTTATGAGTTTCTTCATCAGTCTTAACTTGCTTGGTGTCTCCTTTTGCAAACAAATGTAAAGATCCCACAATCACAACTTGGTTATTCTTTATGCAGCGCCTAAATATAAAATATCCTTGACACTGCAAAAAAACCCCAAAACCCTTCAGCTGTTTGGTTTTTCCCCAGCCACTTGGTAACAAAGATTTTCAGTCTCAAATTCTCTTTTTTGAGTTTCTTCATCAGCCTTAACTTGCCTGGTGTCTCCCTTTGTACACACATTTTGAGATGCAATAATCACAACTTTAATATTCTTTATGCAGCACCTAAATAAAAGATATTCTTGGCATTGCAAAAAAATCTTCAGCTGTTTGGTTTTTTCCCCAGCCACTTGATAACCTAAAGATTTTAAGTCCAAAATTCTCTTTTATGAGTTCCTTCATCAGTCTTAACTTGCTCGGTGTCTCCTTTTGCAAACAAATTTAAAGATCCCATAATCAGAACTTTGTTATACTTTATGCAGCACCTAAATAAAAGATATCCTTGGCACTGCAAAAAACCCTTCAGTTATTTGTTTTTTCCCCCAGCTATTCAATAACCCAAATATTTTAAGTACCAAATACTCTTTTATTAGTTCCTTCATCAGTCTTGCTTGGTGTCCCCTTTTGCACACAAAATTTAAGATGCAATAATCACAACTGGGTTATTTTTTTATGCAGCACCTAAATAAAAGATATTCTTGGCACTGCAAAAAAACCTTCAGCTGTTTGATTTTTCCCCAAGCCACTCGATAACCTAAAGATTTCAAGCCCCAAATCCTCTGAGTTTTTTCATCAGTCTTAACTTGCCTGGTGTCTCTTTTTGCACACAAAATTTAAGATGCAATAATCACAACTGGGTTATTTTTTTTATGCAGCTCCTAAATAAAAGTTATCCTTGGATAATGCAAATAATATCAAGTCACATCTCCAGCTGGCATCTGGAATTTGCCCAATTTTTAGCCAAAAAAAAAAGCAAAATTAAATTTTACTAAGTAGTAATTCAGCCTTCAAATGCTTTAGATGTTTTATTTTTCAGTGCCTGTGGAATAGATTCCCCACATCCCTCCAAAAGCAGGGAAGGCTTGTTTGTAGCATTTATCCTGAATTGTTTATTTATTTCATCTTAAAAGTTCTTTGGGGGGAAAGCTCTGATGAGCTGGGCAGTGTGGCTGGGTAGCAAATGGAAGCTGTGACATTAAAAGTAATTGACATTAAAATGCTGTGACATTAAAATTAATCGTGTTTGATGGATGTTGGAGGCTGGATCCACAGAGCTCCAGGGTTTGTGTTCCAGCAGGCTCTGACATTCAATTCCTGCAGATTTATGTAACTGGGACTGGGGATCCTGGAGGAAAAGGGATTTCCTTGGAATTCTCCAGCTGGGAATGGGAGCTGGAAAAGTTCTTCCAGTCCCCATGCAGGGAATCGAGTCAGAGATGCAGGACTGGCACAGAAAGGGCCACGCTGGGGTCTGATCCAGCATGAGATGAGGGTGAAAAGGATCAATTTGGGGTCAAATCAGCACCATAAAGATAAAAAGGATCATTTTGGGGTCTAAATCAACATCAAGAGATGAGGATGAAAAGGATCAATTTGGGGTCAAATCAGCACCATGAGATGAGGATGAAAAGGATCATTTGGGGGTCTTAATCAGCACCATAAAATGAAGATAAAAAGGATCATTTTGGGTCCAAATCAGCACCATGAGGATAAAAAGGATCATTTTGGGTCTAAATAAGCACCATGATGATGAAAAGGATCATTTTGGGGTCTAAATCAGCACCATGAGGATGAAAAGGATCATTTTGGGGTCTAAATCAGCACCATGAGGATGAAAAGGATCAATTTGGGGTCAAATCAGCACCACAAGATGAGGATAAAAAGGATCATTTTGGGGTTTTAGTCACCACCATAAAATGAAGATAAAAAGAATCATTTTGGGGTCTTAATCAACATCAAGAGATGAGGATGAAAAGGATCAATTTGGGGTCAAATCAGCACCACAAGATGAGGATAAAAAGGATCATTTTGGGGCCTAAATCAGCACCATGAGGATGAAAAAGGATCATTTTGGGGTCTAAATCAGCACCATGAGGATGAAAAAGATTGTTTTGGGGTCAAGTCAGCACCATAAGGATAAAAAGGATCATTTTGGGGTCTAAATCAGCACCACAAGATGAGGATAAAAAGCATCATTTTGGGGTTTTAGTCAGCACCATAAAATGAAGATAAAAAGGATCATTTTGGGGTCTAAATCAGGATCATGAGGATAAAAAGGATCATTTTGGGGTCTAAATCAGCACCACAAGATGAGGATGAAAAGGATCATTTTAGGGTCTAAATCAGCATCATGAGGATGAAAAAGGATTATTTTGGGTCTAAATCAGCACCATGAGATGAGGATAAAAAGGATCATTTTGGGGTTTTAGTCAGCACCATAAAATGAAGATAAAAAGGATCATTTTGGGGTCTAAATCAGCACCATGAGATGAGGATGAAAAAGGATCATTTTGGGGTCTAAATCAGCACCATGAGATGACCATGAAAAGGATCATTTTGGGTTCCTAATCAGCACAATGAGATGAAGATAAAGGAGATAATTTTGGGGTCTCAATTAAAACCATGAGATGAAGATAGAAAGGATCATTTTGGGTTCTTAATCACCATGAAACAAAGAAAAAATTATCATTTTGGGTGGGTTCTTAATCAGCACCACAAGATGAGGATGAAAAGGATCATTTTGGGTTCTTAACCAGTACCATGAGATGAAGATAGAAGGGATCATTTTGGGGTCTTAATTAACACCTTAAGATGAAGATAAAAATGATAATTTTGGGTTCTTAATCACCATGAGACCAAGAAAAGAAGGATCATTTTGGGTTCTTCATCAGCACCATGAGATGAAGATGAAGTGGATAATTTTGGAGTCTTAATCACCATGAGACAAAGAAAAAAATGATTATTTTGGGTTTTTAATCAGCACCATGAGATGAACCTAGCAGGGATCATTTTGGGTGTTTAACCAGCACCATGAGATGAAGCTAGAAGGGATCATTTTGGGTTTTTAATCAGCACCATGAGATGAAGCTAGCAGGGATCATTTGGGGTTTTTAATCAGCACCATGAGATGAAGCTAGCAGGGATCATTTTGGGTTTTTAACCAGCACCATGAGATGAAGCTAGCAGGGATCATTTTGGGTTTTTAATCAGCACCATGAGATGAAGCTAGCAGGGATCATTTTGGGTTTTTAACCAGCACCATGAGATGAAGCTAGCAGGGATCATTTTGGGTTTTTAACCAGCACCATGAGATGAAGCTAGCAGGGATCATTTTGGGTTTTTAATCAGCACCATGAGATGAAGCTAGAAGGGATCATTTTGGGTGTTTAATCAGCACCATGAGATGAAGCTAGCAGGGATCATTTTGGGTTTTTAATCAGCACCATGAGATGAAGCTAGCAGGGATCATTTTGCTCATCCATCCCTGGGATGTTGGGGCAGAGCTGCTGGAGTTGGTGTGGAGCCTTTGTTCCCTGTGCTGAGACAATTCCAAGCAGAAAAACCTTGCAAAAAAAACCCCCAAACCCCCAAAAACTCCCCCTTGGCCCCTGCAGTGTAAATAGTGCCATTTCTTGTTGCCATTTTTAGTAATAATGGGGAAATATTTCATTCCTGTAACAGCAGTGCCAGGTTCAGGAGGAAACACTCCCAGCTGCCAGCTCAGCTCCTGTGGCACCAGCATGGAATGAAAAGAAATTCAGATTTTTCCTTCAGGGCCTGGAGTTCCTCAGAGCTGCAGGAGCCGTGGTTTTACAGCCAGGAGTGTGGGAGTGCCAGGAATAATCATTAATTCCATATTTTTGGGGGGAATAACTGTGTGAAAACCCTTCCAAAGTGGGGAGAGCTGAGGCAGAGCTCACCTAGAGCTGCTCCCTGCAGCATTTTGTGCTTCCAGGACATTTTCCAGCTGCCTTTTTGAGCCATGTGGAGCTGGAGGGGCCTCAGGAGCAGGAAGGGATGGTTTGCACAACTTTATTCTCAAGCAATAATCAAACTGCAAAAATGAACTGCACCGTTTCCTGATTAGATCTGTCAAGACAGAATTGGTGATTTTGGTGGAGCTTCAGCAGATTTTAGTGCAGTTTTTAGAGCCCAAGAACTGCCTTGGTGCAGGGATTAAAACAAATTTCTGTGCCTATATTTGTGTTTTGGTGGTGCATGAAGCAAATTTAGCTCAGGATTTTTAGCCCATAACAGTTCAGTGGGGTCTTTTAAGTGCACAACTTTAGTCTCAAGCAATAATCAAACTGGAAAAATGAACTGCACTGTTTCCAATAGATCTGTCAAGACAGAATTGGTGATTTTGATGGAGTTTCAGCAGGTTTATAGTCCAAGAACTGCATTGGTGCAGGGATTAAAGCAAATTTCTGTGCCTATATTTGCATTTAATGGTGGTGCAGAAGCACCAAAAATGGTGATGCAGAAGCAGCTTTAGCTCAGAATTTTGAGGGATTTTTAGCCCATAACAGTTCAATGGGGTGAACAATAAGTGCACAATTTTAGTCTTAACCAAGAATCAAACTACAAAAATGAACTGCACCGTTTCCAATAGATCTGTCAAGACAGAATTGGTGATTTTGATGGAGTTTCAGCAGGTTTAGAGTCCAAGAACTGCCTTGGTGCAGTCATTAAAGCAAATTTCTGTGCCTATATTTGTGTTTTGGTGGTGCATGAAGCAAATTTAGCTCAGGATTTTTAGCCCATAACAGTTCAGTGGGGTCTTCTAAGTGCACAATTTTAGTCTCAAGCAATAATCAAACTGCAAAAATGAACTGCACTGTTTCCAATAGATCTGTCAAGACAGAATTGGTGATTTTGGTGGAGCTTCAGCAGATTTTAGTGCAGTTTTTAGAGCCCAAGAACTGCCTTGGTGCAGGGATTAAAACAAATTTCTGTGCCTATATTTGTGTTTTGGTGGTGCATGAAGCAAATTTAGCTCAGGATTTTTAGCCCATAACAGTTCAATGGGGTGAACAATAAGTGCACAATTTAAGTCTCAAGCAATAATCAAACTGGAAAAATGAACTGCACTGTTTCCAATAGATCTGTCAGGACAGAATTGGTGATTTTGGTGGAGTTTCAGCAGGTTTATAGTCCAAGAACTGCCTTGGTGCAGTCATTAAAACAAATTTCTGTGCCTATATTTGCATTTAATTGTGGTGCAGAAACAGATTAAGCTCAGAATTTTAAAGGATTTTTAGCCCATAACAGTTCAATGGAGTGAACAATGCTAAATGTAAATTTAAGTCTCAACCAATAATCAAACTGCAAAAATGAGCTGCACCATTTGGCAATAGATCTGTCCAAAAAAAGTTATTTTCATGGAGTTTGAGCAGGTTTTAGTGCAGCAGTGACAGTTTCTAGAGCCCAAGAACTGCCTTGGTGCAGGGATTAAAACAAATTTCTGTGCCTATATTTGCATTTAATTGTGGTGCAGAAGCAGCTTTAGCTCAGAATTTTGAGGGATTTTAATCCCATAACAGTTCAATGGGGTGAACAATGCTAAGTGTAAATTGAAGTCTCAGCCAATAATCAAACTGCAAAAATGAGCTGCACCATTTGGCAATAGATCTGTCCAAAAAAAGTTATTTTGATGGAGTTTCAGCAGGTTTTAGTGCAGCAGTGACACCCTGAGTTACCCACTGTGCTTTTAATATCTGGTTTATCTTTTACAAACTGCAAACAGGGATTGGGAGCTGCAGTGAACAGAACACAGAGGTTTTAGCAGGGGAATTGTGATTTTTGTCCTTTTTTATTGCCCAGGTGGCACTGTGGGATGTCTTTGCTTGTGCAAGAAGGGAAATAAAGAGGTTGAAAACAGTAAATAATGACAATATTTCCTTTGCATGGAGCTTGTGGGATGTCTTTGCTCGTGCAAGAAGGGAAAGTGAAAATAAAGAGGTTTAAAACAGTAAATAATGACAATATTGAGCACACCATTTCCTTTGCATGGATTGTAGATTTATCCAAATTCTGCCACTGGTTCCTCCCAATTTTGGTCAGTTTGCTGCACCCTGAGTCACCCACTGTGCTTTTAATATCTGGTTTATCTTTTGCAAACTGCAAACAGGGATTGGGAGCTGCAGTGAACAGAACAAAGAGGTTTTAGCAGGGGAATTGTGATTTTTGTCCTTTTTTATTGCCCAGGTGGCACTGTGGGATGTCTTTGCTTGTGCAAAAAGAAAAGTGAAATTAAGGAGATTTAAAACAGTAAATAATGACAATATTGAACACAATCTTTCCTTTGCATGGAGCTTGTGGATTTCTAGATTCATCCCAAAATCTGTCACAGGCTGGGTTCCTCCCAACCTTGGTCAGTGTTGTTATATCCTGAGTTACCCACTGTGCTTTTAATATCTGGTTTATCTTTTGCAAACTGCAAACAGGGACTGGGAGCATCAGTGAAGAGAACACAGAGGTTTTAGCAGGGGGAATTGTGATTTTTGTCCTTTTTTATTGTCCAGGTGGCACTGTGGGATGTCTTTGCTTGTGCAAGAAGGGAAAGTGAAAATAAAGAGGTTTAAAACAGTAAATAATGACAATATTGAACACACCATTTCCTTTGCATGGATTGTAGATTTATCCAAATTCTGCCACTGGTTCCTCCCAATTTTGGTCAGTTTGTTACACCCTGAGTTACCCACTGTGCTTTCAATATCTGGTTTATCTTTTGCAAACTGCAAACAGGGATTGGGAGCTGTGGTGAACAGAACACAGAGGTTTTAGCAGGGGGAATTGTGATTTTTGTCCTTTTTTATCGCCCAGGTGGCACTGTGGGATGTCTTTGCTTGTGCAAGAAGGAAAATAAAGAGGTTGAAAACAGTAAATAATGACAATATTTCCTTTGCATGGAGCTTGTGTGATGTCTTTGCTTGTGCAAGAAGGGAAAGTGAAAATAAAGAGATTTAAAACAGTAAATAATGACAATATTGAGCACACCATTTCCTTTGCATGGATTGTAGATTTATCCAAATTCTGCCACTGGTTCCTCCCAATTTTGGTCAGTTTGCTGCACCCTGAGTTACCCACTGTGCTTTTAATATCTGGTTTATCTTTTACAAACTGCAAACAGGGATTGGGAGCTTCAGTGAACAGAACACAGAGGTTTTAGCAGGGGAGTTGTGATTTTTGTCCTTTTTTATTGTCCAGGTGGCACTGTGGGATGTCTTTGCTTGTGCAAGAAGGAAAAAAAAGAGGTTGAAAACAGTAAATAATGACAATATTTCCTTTGCATGGAGCTTGTGGGATGTCTTTGCTTGTGCAAGAAGGGAAAGTGAAAATAAAGAGGTTTAAAACAGTAAATAATGGCAATATTGAACACACCATTTCCTTTGCATGGATTGTAGATTTATCCAAATTCTGCCACTGGTTCCTCCCAGTTTTGGTCAGTTTGTTACACCCTGAGTTACCCACTGTGCTTTTAATATCTGGTTTATCTTTTGCAAACTGCAAACAGGGATTGGGAGCTGTGGTGAACAGAACACAGAGGTTTTAGCAGGGGAGTTGTGATTTTTTGTTCTTTTTTATTGTCCAGGTGGCACTGTGGGATGTCTTTGCTTGTGCAAGAAGGAAAATAAAGAGGTTGAAAACAGTAAATAATGACAATATTTCCTTTGCATGGAGCTTGTGGGATGTCTTTGCTTGTGCAAGAAGGGAAAGTGAAAATAAAGAGATTTAAAACAGTAAATAATGACAATACTGAGCACACCATTTCCTTTGCATGGATTGTAGATTTATCCAAATTCTGCCACTGGTTCCTCCCAGTAAATAATGACAATACTGAATGCATCATTTCCTTTTCTGGGCAATTTTCTGCTCCTCTTTGGTGTTGCACCCCTGAGAGAGGTTTAGAATTGGAAGGGACCCATCAGGATCATCAAATCCAGCACAGGACACCCCAACAATCCCCCCAGAGAGGTTATCCCCAATTCCCAGATTTGGGAAGTAAAAACCAGTTAAAAATGAGCTTTTTTGGGGCTGTTCTGCAGCAGTGCTGGGGATTTCCAGCTGGGGATGATGCCCTGGGTGAAGGGGCTGAGGGTGAACAGCAGAGCCCAGAGTGCTCAGTGCTTTTATATTTATCTGGGATTTCTTCTCCATCAAAATGCATTTTAAAGCAAGGGGGAGAAGCTGGGGCAGCTCCTATTACAGAAAAATTGCTTTTCATAGGGAATTCAAACCAGCAAAAAACCCCACGAGTGCTGCACAGAGCTGCCAAATATTTTGGTGGCTCCTTGTGGCAATCCTGGCTGCAGAACATTGGGAGTTTTCAAAGCCAGAATGAACCCTTTGGAACAGTAAATTGTAATAATTCAAACTCCTTGCAGGAAAGGAGATTTTGTGGGGTTTGCAGATGTAAACCTGGGGCTGTTTGCATTTCCAGGCTCGCAGAGGGGATGGAGCCAAAGGAACAAACTGAGCTCCCCAATTCTTGCCTCAATTCCCCAAATTAAAGCTTTGAATAATATCAGATACTCTGCTAAAGTATAACTTAAATATTTGCACATTTTGTGCCTCTTTCTGTGCTGCTTTGTGGCCAGTTCATGATTTATTAGCAGTCATTTTTCTGGCACCTGGAAATTTCAGTGCTGCCCAAGTAAACACTGGGAAAACCCCAACGTTTCATGGAGGTTTGTACTTGAAAAATCATAAAACAACACCAGGTGATGGATCTGATCACTCACTTGTTTATTTTCCTCTCTGTGTGATGGAAAAACCAGTCCTGGAGTGGGAACAGCTGGGACCTGTTCACAGCCACTGTCAGCACAAAAAGAGGCTGAATTCATGGAATTTCAGCACTAAAAGAGGCTGAATTCAAGGAATTTCAGCACTAAAAGAGGCTGAATTCATGGAATTTCAGCACTAAAAGAGGCTGAATTCAAGGAATTTCAGCAGGGACCTCAGCCTGACTCAGGACATGGGAAACGTTCATAAATGTTGAGAAAAATCATAAAGAAATGCTTCATAAAACCTGCCTGACATTTCTTCCAAGGCAAGCTGGCACTTTGCAAGTTTTCTGTGAAAGCAATCCTGGTGTGAGCAGTTTGTTAACATAACAATCTATTCCTGGGTGAAAATCAACCAGCACCTGTATAAACTGGTTTTACACTGTTAGAAAAATGAAAACCATCTCTCAAAAACAACTTTTCCTGCATGTACACCCCAGAGGCTGGCATGACCAATCCAGAATTGATTATTAACCAATAATTGCCAAGCAAGCTGCTGACCAATTGGAGCAGTTTGTTAACATAACAATCTATTCCTGGGTGAAAATCAACCAGCATCTGTATAAACTGATTTTACACTATTAAATAAATGAAAACCATCTCTCAAAAACAACTTTTTCTGCATGTACACCCAGGGGTTGGAGTGACCAATCCAGAATTGGAGTGACCAATCCAGAATTGATTAGTAACCAATAATTGGCCAGCATGCTGCTGACCAGTTGGAGCAGTTTGTTAACATAACAATCTATTCCTGGGTGAAAATCAAGCAGCACCTGTATAAACTGATTTTACACTGTTAAATAAATGAAAACTATCTCTCACAAACAACTTTTCCTGCATGTACACCCCAGAGGCTGGCGTGACTAATCCAGAATTGGAGTGACCAATCTAGAATTGATTATTAACCAATAATTGCCAAGCAATCTGCTGACCAATTGGAGCAGTTTGTTAACATAACAATCTATTCCTGGGTGAAAATAAACCAGCACCTGTATAAACTGATTTTACACTGATAGAAAATGAAAACCATCTCTCAAAAACAACTTTTCCTGCTCGTACACCTGGGGGTTGGAGTGACCAATCCAGAATTGATTATTAACCAATAATTGGCCAGCAAGCTGCTGACCAGTTGGAGCAGTTTGTTAACATAACAATCTATTCCTGGGTGAAAATCAAGCAGCACCTGTATAAACTGATTTTACAGTGTTAGAAAAATGAAAACCATCTCTCATAAACAACTTTTCCTGCATGTACACCCCAGAGGCTGGCGTGACAAACCCAGAATTGGAGTGACCAATCCAAAATTGATTATTAACCAATAATTGCCAAGCAAGCTGCTGACCAATTGGAGCAGTTTGTTAACATAACAATCTATTCCAGGGTGAAATGAAGCAGCACCTGTATAAACTGATTTTACACTGTTAAATAAATGAAAATCATCTCTCACAAACAACTTTTCCTGCATGTACACCCCAGGGACGGGAGTGACCAATCCAGAATTAGAGTGACCAATCCAGAATTGATTAGTAACCAATAATTGCCAAGCTAACTGCTGACCAGTTGGAGTCCCACAGGAGGTCTGTAAAATGGAACAATGGGAATAAAAAAGGGGCTTTTCCACCATGAAGGAAATGGAGTCCCTGTGATTTATTCCCATAATGGTGTTGGTTTCAAGGTTTGGGAGATGGGCTGGGAAGGAGGGGGGAGCCCAGGCTGGTCCCAGAGCCCTCATTCCTCCTGACCTCACCCCTCCATCCTGCCCTGACCTTTCCAGGGAGTTGGGGAAGGTGAAACAGGAAACCTTATCAATGTGATTGCCTGGTGAAAGATTTTGGGAATATGGAAGCTATAAGTGAGATTGAAATGAAAGCAAGCTTTGAGATGCCTCAGTTACTGAACAAATGGAAAACAATGGTGTGGCTGCTGAAGGTGATCCCCTGTGATGGAACAACACCCTCTGCCTGCAGACAGATCCAAGGGTCAGAGCAGACCCTACAGCTTGGCAGAAGGGGCCCAAAGAGGAGTTTGTAGAGTTTAAAATGTAACACAGGATGGTAATGTAGTGATTGTTATAGGCTGTGTGTAAATGCTGTAGGATTTGTATCTTGTACTAGATTGGTTAGTGAGAATTAGAATATTCAACACAGAAGAAGATTTATGGTATTGTAATGGGAACCTCACTCTCTTACGCCTTTATTCTCTTACCCCTTTTATGCTCTTATGCTTTTACTCTCTTACCTCCCTTACTCTCTCACCCTCTCTCCCCCTCTCTTCTCTCATCCTGCTCTGAGCTGTGGCTGGCAGCTCCCAGCAGGGCCCTGCACCCAGGCCCTTTGCAATAACCCACAAGTTCCAAGACCAGAGGAAGATTTATTGCATTGTAACGGGAACCCTGCCCTCTGATCCTCTCTTTTACTCTCTAATTCTCTCTTTACTGTGCTCTTGCCTTCTTTCTCTTTACCTCTCCCTCTTTGGGGCCTGCTCTGAGCTGTGTTTGGCAGCTCCCAGCAGGGCCCTGCACCCAGGCCCTTTGCAATAAACCCCAAATTCCACCCCTGGCTGCAGAGATCTCTGCTCTCCATCCATCCTGGCTCTCCTACCCCCTCACTCCCACACCAGTGTTTCCCCAAAGGTGCCTGACCTTTTCACATCCCATCAGCAGCACGCTTCAGCTGCTGCCTGAATCCCATTTTCACCTCCTCCTCCTCCTCCTCCTGCTCGCTCTGTGCTCCTCTGCAGGGCTCCCTGTCGTGCTGCAGCTCTCAGCCAGGCGATTTTCAGGCTGATCCCCAGTTCCTGTCCTTCCAAAGGGCTCTGCCTCTGCAGCCTCACTCGGGGCACCCCTGGCTGCAGGGATGCTGTGCCAAGGAGCTGCTTTGCTCTTTCCCAGCAAAGGTCACAGGAGCACTTGGCAGGCGCCGTGCTCGACATCTTCCGGCTGGGGGTGCCCCCGGCCACGGCCCGGGGCTTGCACAGATCCTCTGCAGGACCCTTGGTATTTGCAGACATGAAAAATCCCTGAAACAGCTCAGGGCTGGCAGGGGAGCCCGTGCTGGGCAGGGAGCAGCATCTGCTTCCCTCCCAGCCTCATCCCTGATGCTTGTCAGGAGAATTCATCCACAAACACCAGAGGTTGGTGGCCAAAAAGGAGACAGAGCAGTGCTGGAACTTTATTCCAGTCAAGGCAGAGGCCATGGGGCATTCCCTGGGGTCTCTCCAATTTTTGGAGGATGCAGCCTCCTTTTTATCCCAATTTCCAGCCACATTTCCCTTCTCTCTTTCCCCATTTCTGAGGTACTTGTGAGGTTCAGAATTCCCAGAACACCTGATACCAGAGATTCCCCTCTAATGTATAACTCTGCCTTTTAATTTTTAATTCTTATGGAATTTAGGGGTTTTTCCCATTTCTGAGGTACTTGTGAGGTTCAGAATTCCCAGAACACCTGATCCCAAAGATTCCCCTCTAATGCATAACCCTGCCTTTTAATTTTTAATTCTTATGGAATTTAGGGGTTTTTCCCCATTTCTGAGGTACTTGAGAGGTTCAGACTTCCCAAAACATCTGATAGCAAAGATTCCCCTCTAATATATAACTCTGCCTTTTAATTTTTAATTCTTATGGAATTTAGGGGTTTTTCCCCCATTTCTGAGGTACTTGAGAGGTTCAGACTTCCCAGAACACCTGATCCCAAAGATTCCCCTCTAATATATGACCCTCCCTTTTAATTTTTAATTCTTATGGAATTTAGGGGTTTTTCCCCATTTCTGAGGTACTTGAGAGGTTCAGACTTCCCAGAACACCTGATATCAAAGATTCCCCTCTACTATATAACCCTCTCTTTTAATTTTTAATTCTTACAGAATTTAGGGGTTTTTCTTCCCCATTGTTTCTTTCATTTTTCAATGTCCAATTTCACTCATCAGCAAACCTAAAGTTTATTTATCTCTTTTAAAATCTCTTTTTCCATTCATCAGTCAGTTGAATCCTTCATCAGAAATGTCTTTTTTCAGAACATAGGGATGTATTCAGATTACCTTGAAAATATTTTGGTATAACAAAAAGGCAGCTGGAAAAGTGAAGAGGAAGTACTTGGGATAGTCTGAGAAGAAATGAGAAATTTTTGTTGCTGGTTTGATCTCCCAGCAGACCCACAGCTGGTTTGGAAACACAAATCCCTCATTGCTCTCCCACTGGATGTGACATCAGAGTGCTGGGCTGAGCTCCCTCCTCTGCAACAGCATCCCTGTCTGGCCCCTCCAGCTTTGCAGGTTTGATTTTACCTCCAGGAATGCCAAAGTTTTATTTTCAGTCTTCCCACCTGTATTTTTGACAGGCTGCTAAAACTGGAATTGGAAAGTTGTAATTTGAGCGTCTTCCTGAGAGAAAGGAAATGGAGCTGCTTTCTGCTTTAGCCCTTCTGCCTTTTCCAAACATCCTACTTGGTGACTAAACTCGTGCTTTGAACTTTTAGAGATCAGGATTTTGGCACATCTGCACTAAAACTGAAGAGGTTTCTAAGTAAATAAGCAAAAAAACCCCAAAACCAACCAATAAACATGATTTGAAAAAAAACAACTAAGACAATTTCCCAGAAGTTTTTCAATCTCCCAAAATTTTGATGAAAGCAAAACAAAATCTCAATATTTCTTCATTTTCTGAGGCTGTTCCTTAGGCTGAAAATGTTGCTGCACTTTTTATCGTGTATGGTCGTGCCCTTTTTAGGTTTGTGGGCTTTTGTCAAGTGGAACAGATCCAGAATTGGAATTTGGCATCCTCAGCTCCCAGGCTGGAACCCTGTGGGGAGCAGAGTCTCCCTTGGGCTTTTTTCACTACAGGAGAACACCTTGGGTCAGGAAAACAAACTATAAATATAAATATAATATATAAATATATAAATAAATGTAAATATTATATAGATATAGATGATATAGATATAGATATAGATATAGATATAGATATAGATAAGATATAGATATATAGATATAGATATAGATGATATAGATGATATAGATATAGATATAGATAAGATATAGATATATAGATATAGAAGATATAGATATAGATATAGATAAGATATAGATATATATAGATATAGATGATATAGATATATATAGATATAGATATAGATATAGATATAGATATAGATAAGATATAGATATATAGATATAGATATAGATGATATAGATGATATAGATATAGATATAGATATAGATATAGATAAGATATAGATATATAGATATAGAAGATATAGATATAGATATAGATATAGATATAGATATAGATATAGATAAGATATAGATATATATAGATATAGATGATATAGATATATATAGATATAGATTAGATATAGATATAGATATAGATATAGATATATATATATGATATAGATATAGATATAGATATAAATATAGATACAGATAAGATACAGATATATATATAGATATATAATATAGATGATATAGATATAGATATAGATATAGATATATATATAGATATATATGATATAGATATAGATATAGATATAAATATAGATAAGATATATATAGATATAGATGATATAGATATAGATATAGATATAAATATAGATTAGATATAGATATAGATATGCAAGAATCAATCATACTTTGTGTTAAATAACATTTCCTTGTTTCCTGTGTCTGAGTTTCCCCCAGTTTCAGCATTTTGGGATCACTTTCAGCAGCTGTGCAGTGCTGTCAGCTAAAAGAGCTGCTGTGCTCCTCTTTGGAGAAGGGGAATTCTTTCCAAGTTGTGTTTTGTCTCATTTTAATGTTCTCAGCGGTGTTCAGTCCAACCCTTGGCCTGTTGGGCAGGAATTTGGGATATCTGGGGCCAGGTGAGGCTGTGCTCAGGGCAGTGTGAACTCCCACAGGGCTGCAATGAATATTTCCCTGTGAGATTGCAGCTCCGTCCCGGCCCTTCCCGGGGTTGGCATTCCTCAGCAATCCCCGCGGCAGCGCTGATTCACCGGCTGCAGCCGGGGCTCAGGGCGATGTCCAGGGCCCCAAACCCTGCCAAGAGTGGAAAAAGTGAGAGAAAAGCTGCTCGTGTTCCCAGAGTCTGCCTGCAGCTGGTGCAGGGCTCTGCCAAACTCCAGGGGAGGTGCAGGGAGGGAGCTCAACCCCGTGATGGGAACCAAAAATCTGAATTTCTGGTTCATGCTAAAGCCAGTGAAAAATGAGGATTGAAGAATGAGGTTCCTTTCGTTTTCTTACCTCTGGATTAGGAATATTTTAAATAACTGGAAACAAGCAAACAGGCAATGAATATTTAAAATAACTGGAAACAAGCTAACAGGTAAAGGAATAGTTAAAATAACTGGAAACAAGCAAACAGGCAATGAAGTATTTAAAATAACTGGAAACAAGCAAACAGGCAATGGAATATTTAAAATAACTGGAAACAAGCCAACAGGTAAAGGAATAGTTAAAATAACTGGAAACAAGCAAACAGGCAATGAAGTATTTAAAATAACTGGAAACAAGCTAACAGGCAATGAAGTATTTAAAATAACTGGAAACAAGCTAACAGGTAAAGGAATATTTAAAATAACTGGAAACAAGCTAACAGGTATATTTAAAATAACTGGAAACAAGCTAACAGGTAAAGGAATATTTAAAATAACTGGAAACAAGCCAACAGGTAAAGGAATATTTAAAATAACTGGAAGCAAGCTAACAGGTAAAGTATCTTAAGTAACTAGAAATAAGGTAACAGGCTAAAGGATATATTTAATGATGGGTAACTGGCTAACAGGCAAAGTGAATAGTTTAAATAACTAGGAACAAGCTAACAAGTTGAGGAAATATTTTAAATTACTGGAAACCAACTAACAGCTTAAGTGAATATTTTAAATAACTGGACAAAATAATTGACCCTGCCAAAATTAGAATTGAGGAGGAGACTGCAAGCAGTGGGTTGACACTGTTGATGTCTCAGGATTTGAGCTTTTCTATTTCCCATCTGTTTGTAACCCTGCAGTTCTTTGGTGTAGAACTCTAAACTCCACACACAGTGGGAGCTGCTGCTTCCCCATTTGGGGCAGACACAGCAAGTCCTCTCCAGGATTTCAGCTTTTCTATTTTCCATCTACTTGAAAGAGATTATATTATATTTAATACTAATGCTACTACTACTACTACTAACAATGTTAAAAAATTATATTTAATAATAGTATATTATTATTTTTTTCCATCTATTTGTAACCTGCAGTTCTTTAGTGTAGAACTAAACTCCACACACAGTGGGAGCTGCTGCTTCCCCATTTGGGGCAGACACAACAATTCCTCTCCAGGATTTCAGCTTTTCTATTTTCCATCTATTTGAAAGAGATTATATTCTATTTAATACTAATGCTAATACTAATACTACTACCAATACTAATAAATTTTATTTAATAATAGTATATTATCATATTTTTTATCTATTTGTAACCCTGCAGTTCTTTAGTGTAGAACTCCAAACTCCACTCACAGTGGGAGCTGCTGCTTCCCCATTTGGGGCAGACACAACAATTCCTCTCCAGGCCTGGCAGTCAAGGACACCTCACTGCCTCAGGCCCAGAGATGGGAACAAAAGGGAGTTGGGGGCAGCAAACTTGGGGTCAATGACTTCATTGGCTGAAGCTGGAATTGGCAGATTCACCCCCAAAATGCAAATGGACCAAACTTATAAAAGTGTGAAACCTGTGAGTCCATTTTTGGGTGTAGGCCCTGGAGGGCTTCATCCACCCACAACACCTGAAAACCTGAAGGAATAACGAATTTTTATTCTCTCAATTGTGACGGTGGTCACAGGGGTTTTTAGATGGATGGAAGAGTCAGGAATCTTGATTCCATGATCAGAAGGCTTGATTTATTATCTTATGATATATATATATAACATTATAACTATACTACTTAGGAATAGAAAGGAAGGAGCTTCTTCAGCAGCTGGCTGTGCTAAGAAGGAGATGGAAAGAATGAATAACCAAGGTCTGTGTCTCACAGAGAGTGAGAGCAGCTCCACCCTGAGTGGTCAGTAAATCCAAACATCTACAGAAGACCAATCACAGGTGGACCTGTTGCATTCCACAGCAGCAGATAATAATTGTTTACATTTGTCACTGAGCATCTCAGCTCCAGCAGGAACAATCCTACAGAAAGGATTTTTCACAGAAGGCGTCTGCGACCCTCAATCATGCCTGGCTCTGTTTTTAGATAACCCCAAAAGGCACCAGCGTGGCCACCACCACTCTGGGTGCAGCTGCTGCTGCTCAGCCCCTGCTGTGGCACCTTGGCTCCATCTCTGGAGCCTTGCAGAGTTCAGCATCTCCCTTCCAAGACTTCTGGGGGTGATGGGGAGGAGCTGCTGCTGCTCGCTCGGTGCCTTGGGGCAGCCGTGGCCGAGGTTTGAGGCTGAGTGGAGATGAAAAGTGACAGAGTGTTAATACATTAGGCATTCATTTTGTATCATATTAGTGGTGCTTGTAGTGGGTAAGTGAGATGTCAGAGCCTGTTATGTGCAATTAGGAGCCCACAAACTGAACATCCCATGGAAGTTACAGGGATGTGAGAGGAATGAGGGATTTGTGTTTCCAAACCAGCTGTGGGGCTGCTGGTGGGTAAAACCAGCACTGGGAGAGAAAAGAAACAATGGGAAGGATTCCACTGATTGATGAATTGAAAAAGAGATTTGCTTTTACAAACAAACTTTAGGTTTGCTGATAAACAAGACAATTAGACACTGAAAAATGAAAGAAACAATGGGGAAGAAAAACCCCTAAATTCCATAAGAATTAAAAATGAAAAGGCAGAGTTATATATTAGAGGGGAATCTCTGGTATCAGGTGTTCTGGGAAGTCAGAACCTCTCAAGTACCTCAGAAATGGGGAAAAACCCCTAAATTCCATAAGAATTAAAAATTAAAAGGCAGAGTTATACATTAGAGGGGAATCTTTGGGATCAGTGATATTGGGAAGTCTGAACCTCACAAGTACCTCAGAAATGGGGAAAGAGAGAAGGGAAATGTGGCTGGAAATTGGGATAAAAAGGAGGCTGAGTCCTCCAAAAATTGGAGAGACCCCAGGGGATGCCCCATGGCCTCTGCCTTGATTGGAATAAAGCTCCAGCACTGCTCTGTCTCCTTTTGGACATCAACCCCTGGTGCTTGTGGATGGATTTTCCTGACAGATGGGCTGAGCAGGGAGTGAAGGCTGAGCCTCAAACCTGCACCAAACCCTGCTGGGAATGGGATCAGAGGGATCTCTGCTCTGCACCGAGCAGCCAAATATTCTGGGGGCTTCTCATGGCAATCCTGGCTCCAGAACATTGGGAATTTTCAAAGCCAAAATGAACCCATTGGAACAGTAAATTGCAATAATTTAAATTCCTTGCAGGAAAGGAGATTTTGTGGGGTTTGCAGATGTAAACCTGGGGCTGTTTGCATTTCCAGGCTCACAAGAGGGAATGGAGCCAAAGGAACAAACTGGGCTGGTTGAGCTCCCCAATTCTTGCCTCAATTCCCTCCCACATGAAGCTCACCCTGATGAGAAAAACCTCAAGTGTGAAAACCTCAAGTGTGAAAACCTTGAGTTTCCTGGTCCCTTTTTGGGCAGGTTCAGAACAAGCTGAATTTCCAGGACACCAAGCAGCAGAAAAACAAAACCAGTTCACTGCCTTCTGATTAAAATCTTGATGTGAAGGGATAAAAAAGGGAAAATGAATCCTCAGCACAATAACATTTTTATTGGGAATCCTTATCAATCTCTCAAGTCTCTTCCAATCTCCTCAATTTTCAGAGTTAGCTGATGCAACCTTCTCCTTGGATTTCAAAACGGGGGAGGAAAGATCTGATGGACAAATACTGCTTTGAAAACAGTTTTGTTGCTGTCTCTTTGGGTTTGTATTCTGGATTCTGCTCCGTGTCTGCCTTGGGCAGAGAACTTCATTTCTGTGTGCCTTCATTTGTGTGTCCCTGAACTGACAGCAACAAGAGATTCCCTGCGAGACTGAGGCCTAAGAATATTCCTCAGACAAAAGAAACCCTAGAAATGAGCACTGAAACCATCTTCCTCCCTTAATCCTTTTGAAAGAGTGAAATTTGTGATGTTTAGGGATGGGATTTTTAGGTTTTCTTGCCTTCAGATCTTTAAGGTACATAAAGTAACTAAAAAATTCCTGGGAAAAAAGGAAATATCAGAGAGCCATGGAATAGGGAAAGAAACCCTAGAAATGAGCACTGAAACCATCTTCCTCTTCTTAATCTTTCTGAAACCAGGTGAAAGAGTGAAATTTGTGATGTTTAGGGATGGGATTTTTAGGTTTTCCTGCCTTCAGATCTTTAAGGTACACAAAGTAACCCGAAAATGCCTGGGAAAAAAGGGGAATATCAGAGATCCATGGAATAGGGAAAGAAACCCTAGAAATGAGCACTGAAACCATCTTCCTCCCTTAATCCTTTTGAAAGAGTGAAATTTGTGATGTTTAGGGATGGAATTTTTAGGTTTTCTTACCCTCAGACCTTTAAGGTACACAAAGTAACTAAAAAATTCCTGGCAAAAAAGGAAATATCAGAGAGCCATGGAATAGGGAAAGAAACCCTAGAAATGAGCACTGAAACCATCTTCCTCCCTTAATCCTTTTGAAAGAGTGAAATTTGTGATGTTTAGGGATGGGATTTTTAGGTTTTCTTGCCTTCAGATCTTTAAGGTACGCAAAGTAACTAAAAAATGCCTGGAGAAAAAGGAAATATCAGAGAGCCGTGGAATAGGGAAAGAAACCCCAGAAATGAGCACTGAAACCATCTTCCTCCCCTTAATCCTTTCAAAACCAGGTGAAAGAATGAAATTTGTGATGTTTAGGGATGGAATTTTTAGGTTTTCTTGCCCTCAGACCTTTAAGGTACACAAAGTAACTAAAAAATTCCTGGGAAAAAAGGAAATATCAGAGAGCCATGGAATAGGGAAAGAAACCCTAGAAATGAGCACTGAAACCATCTTCCTCCCTTAATCCTTTTGAAAGAGTGAAATTTGTGATGTTTAGGGATGGGATTTTTAGGTTTTCTTGCCTTCAGATCTTTAAGGTACATAAAGTAACTAAAAAATTCCTGGGAAAAAAGGAAATATCAGAGAGCCATGGAATAGGGAAAGAAACCCTAGAAATGAGCACTGAAACCATCTTCCTCCTCTTAACCCTTTTGAAACCAGGTGAAAGAGTGAAATTTGTGATGTTTAGTAATGCGATTTTTAGGTTTTCTTGCCTTCAGATCTTTAAGGTACACAAAGTAACTAAAAAATTCCTGGGAAAAAAGGAAATATCAGAGAGCCATGGAATAGGGAAAGAAACCCTAGAAATGAGCACTGAAACCATCTTCCTCCCTTAATCCTTTTGAAAGAGTGAAATTTGTGATGTTTAGGGATGGGATTTTTAGGTTTTCTTGCCTTCAGATCTTTAAGGTACACAAAGTAACCCAAAAATGCCTGGGAAAAAAGGAAATATCAGAGAGCCATGGAATAGGGAAAGAAACCCTAGAAATGAGCACTGAAACCATCTTCCTCCTCTTAACCCTTTTGAAACCAGGTGAAAGAGTGAAATTTGTGATGTTTAGTAATGCGATTTTTAGGTTTTCTTGCCTTCAGATCTTTAAGGTACACAAAGTCACTAAAAAATGCCTGGGAAAAAATGAAATATCAGAGATCCATGGAATAGGGAAAGAAACCCTAGAAATGAGCACTGAAACCATCTTCCTCCCTTAATCCTTTGGAAAGAGCGAAATTTGTGATGTTTAGGGATGGGATTTTTAGGTTTTCCTGCCTTCAGATCTTTAAGGTACTCAAAGTAACTAAAAAATGCCTGAGGAAAAAAGGAATATCAGAGAGCCGTGGAATAGGGAAAGAAACCCTAGAAATGAGCACTGAAACCATCTTCCTCCCTTAATCCTTTTGAAAGAGTGAAATTTGTGATGTTTAGGGATGGGATTTTTAGGTTTTCCTGCCTTCAGATCTTTAAGGTACTCAAAGTAACCCAAAAAATGCCTGGGGAAAAAAGGGAATATCAGAGAGCCATGGAATAGGGAAAGAAACCCTAGAAATGAGCACTGAAACCATCTTCCTCCCTTAATCCTTTTGAAAGAGTGAAATTTGTGATGTTTAGGGATGGGATTTTTAGGTTTTCTTGCCTTCAGATCTTTAAGGTACGCAAAGTAACCCAAAAATGCCTGGGAAAAAAGGGAATATCAGAGAGCCATGGGTGCTTTTTCCCTCCAGGAGTCTGAGATCTGCCCTGACAAATTCCCAGCTGCATCACTGAGAGGCTTGGCTGAGCTGGTGCTGTGAGCAGGAGACTCCTGGGTCAATGCCCTGATAAAATTACCTGGACTGAAGGCAAAGGGATTTCACACATTCCTGTGCACAGGCACTCCCTGAACCCTCAAACTGGGAGATGCAGGGCTGGAGCCTTGCTTTCTGTTCTTCAGTCTCCAGGGATGGAAAGCAGAATCTCCTGCTTGCAGTGGAATTTTTGGAGTGCAGTGAGAGAAAGGAAAGCACATCCAGAGCTGCTGGCTGCCTGGGAGGCTCCTTGGCCAAGGGAAGGCTTCAATGCTTTAATTCCCAATATTCCCAAGCCTCTCCAGACTTTGGACTCGATGTGGGTTGGTGCTGGAAGTAAATTCTGCCGTTTTCAGAGACAGAATTTTGCCTTTTTATTGCAAGTAAGATTTCTAGTTGGATGTGGTCGCTGGGTACTGCAGGTCGCTGGGTACTGCAGGATTCATTTTTCACTTGTCTTTAATGCACAAGGGAATCCTGAGGATTTCCCTGAGGAGTATTGAACCTTCCTCTGGGGGCATTTGATGAACAACCTCGTTTAGACTCCAGGAATAGTAAATTTACACAGGGAAGAGTGAATTTACTCACACACTGGTGCTGTGCTGGCACAGCCACCCCACATTCCCTCCCTGGCTCATCCAGGATTTCCCAATGAGGAATTGCTGGGCACTGCTGATATTTCTGCTGGTAAAACATCACCAGCCCAATTCCAGCCCCACTCCTGTCACAAATCTCTAAAACCCAGAGGTTTTGCTCTGCTTTTGTTGGTTTTTCTGATGAACCACCTCATTTAGACTCCAGGAAAAGTGAATTTACTCACACAGGGCGTGCTGTAATGCTGTGCTGGTTCAGCCACCACACATCCCCTCCCTGAGATGGGCTGAGCAGGGAATGAAGGCTGAGCCTCAAAACTGCACCAAACCCTGCTGGGAATGGGATCAGAGGGATCTGCTCTGCTCATCCAGGATTTCCAAATGAAGGATTGCTGGGCACTGCTGATATTTCTGCTGGTGAAACACCACCAGCCCAATTCCAGCCCCACTCCTGTCACAAATCTCTAAAAAGCAGAGGTTTTGCTCTGCTTTTGTTGGTTTTTCTGATGAACCACCTCATTTAGACTCCAGGAAGAGTGAATTTACTCACACAGGGTGTTTTCTAATGCTGTGCTGGTACAACCATCCCACATCCCCTCCCTGGCTCATCCAGGATTTCCAACTGAAGGATTGCTGAGCACTGCTGATATTTCTGCTGGTAAAACACCACCAGCCCAATTCCAGCCCCACTCCTGTCACAAATCTCTAAAACCCAGAGGTTTTGCTGTGCTTTTGCTGGTTTTTCTGCTCTCCCTGGCCTCGCTCCCTCCTGTGCAGTCTCAATTCCAAACTCCTCACGTCACCGCCTGGAAGCTGGGCCGCGTGCGGGGCTGTGCTGTGTCTGCACAGCTCCCCCAGCCTCGGCACATGTGGTTCCAATTCCAGAGGCTCTGCAGGGCTGCGTGCATGGGGCTGGGGCTGGTGACCCCTCTCCTTCACCTCAGGGAGGGGGAGCCACGCTTTGCCCACCATCTTTCCTCTTTGGGATGCTTTTGTGCGGCCGAGGGGAGGCGGCTGCAGGCAGCGTGCTGGGGCCAGCCCGTGGTCACTGGGAGCGCTGGGGCTCTCTGGAGAAGACAACCCTTGGCCCGTGTGGCGGTGCCAGCCAAGGAACACAGCGAGCAGATGTCCCAGGGCACAGCCTGTGCTCCCTTAATGGCCCTCGGGAGGCTGCGGCCGCCTCCAGGCGCCCTCCCCGGTGCAAGGAATGCGCGGAGCCGTCTGCAAGGAGACGCTGCCTGCTGTTTATGTTGGCCTGGAACGCTGTCAGGGTAACTGTGAGGGCCGCTGTGGTCTGAGCGTGAGTGGGGCTGTCGACCTTTCTGGGTTCTGCTCATAACTCTGGGATGAAACAACACAGCTTTGCCTCATCCTGCTCTACCCGCAGCAAAAACTGGGGGAGGAACCCAAGGGGACATGAAACGCTTTGTGTCTGAACAGCACAGTGGGGGAAGGAGAGGTTTTGTTTCTCCAGAGTTTGATTTTAAGACCCTCTGAGCCTTAAATGCTGGAGTGTGGAACTCTCTGCAGTGTCCTCCAGCTCCCCCTGCAAAGTCTGACTGCACACGGAATTCCTTGGCCATAAAAGTCGTGTTCAGCCTCCTGCTCCAGCAGCTGAAACCCTGAATCTGCTGATTGCAAAACGCTCGGGGTTTTTCTCGTCAGCACTGGATGGGGGGCAAGCTCTTGTTGTCAGAGGAACTCAGTAAATCATTTCCTATAAGACTCCAGCAAGAGGAGACTCCAACAGATGTGAAACATCCAAAATTCCTGGCATGAGGGAGCGGTTCAGAGCTGCAACATGGCAGGCTGTCCTTTTTGTTTTGAGCTCCCAAACAAATTATTCCTGCACAGGCCTAATTTAGACACATCCTGTTTTCAGACACTTTGATTTTAGCACAAAGCTGTGAGGCAAGTGAAGGATTATCCAGCTGAAGGAACACCCTGGTGTAGTTCTGTGCATGTTTATTCTCTCTGGGCTGATTTAAGTAGGAGGTTTTTGCTTATTTGTGTTGTTTTTACTAACATGAAGTATTTCAGCAGTTCAGGTCTGGCTGAGAGCAGCTATAGCAGGGGATTTCTGCATGCACTGAGGTGTTTTTATGCAACAGAGGATTTTGGGAAGAGTGGGTGAGTCAGGACCACAGGGAATTCATAAAATCACAGAATCCCCAGGTTGGAAGAGACCTTAAAGATCATCGAGTCCAACCCAGCCCCAAAACCTCAACTCAACCCTGGCACCCAGTGCCACATCCAGGCTTTGTTAAACACACCCAGGGATGGGGACTCCACCACCTCCCTGGGCAGAACATTCCAGAACTTTATCACCCTTTCTGTAAAAAGCCTTTTCCTAATAACCAACTTTCCTTCTTGTGAGATTTTAAGAAATTTAGGGATTTTAGAGGAGCTGAGGTTTTAGTTAGAGATAAGCTTTACTGGAGTTAATTAAAGCTCAGTTGGTAGGCCTTGATGAAGTTAAGAGTTAGGAGTTAACTAATAATTGATTGCTTGGCAACACAATGTTGGGTTGGCTGGGTTTATAATGAAGAATATAGAAACTGATAAATAGCTTTAGGAACATCAGACAATTGTGGCCTCCTCTGTTCTGAAACCAACTGAAGATGGGGAATGGGAGCTCTACCAAGGGTTCATTTGTCACATTTGCATTGAAAAGGCAGAAAGGCCAGAACGAGGAAGACTTCATTTACTTCTCATTTTGGGACCCCTCCCCATGAAAGGGACACCCACCCATTTCAAGGAACAAACTGTGCATGCTTAATGGCTTTTGAACTAATTACCACAGGAAGCAGGGAATGGGATGTACCAAAGTGATGAATATGCATTTGTATTTTGGGTATTCAATACCTGTACAGATAAAAGGGCTCTGTAATCACCTGTAAATTGCAGTGTGTGTTTGGGAGCTATCCCACAATAAACACACACTTTGTAACTTTAAAATGTTCGAGAGTTTTTGGATATTGGTACTAGATTATCCATATTGGGAATGGGATGTACCAAAGTTATGAACATGCATTTGTATTTTGGGTATTTAATACTCTTATATACTTAGAGATAAAAGGACTCTGTAATCACCTGTAAATTGCAGTGTGTATTTGGGAGCTATCCCACAATAAACACACACTTTGTAACTTTAAATTTTTAGTTAGAGAGTTTTTGGATATTGGTACTGGATTATCCATATTGGGAATGGGATGTACCAAAGTTATGAATATGCATTTGCATTTTTGGTATTCAATAACTTTACAGATAAAAGGACTGTGTAATCACCTGTAAATTGCAGTGTGTATTTGGGAGCTATCCCACAATAAACACACACTTTCTAACTTTAAACTGTTAGAGAGTTTTGTCTGTCACAATTGGCTATCGGTACCAGATCAATATCCGTATTTTGAATAAATCACTCGGAAAGCTCCCATTTTCCCTCGGAGGAGTGGCACAGAGGTGGGGGTGACTTTTAGGGAAGGGAGCCCTGCCTGCAGGGACAGTTCTGTGCAGGGAGGATGAGATGTGCCCTGGCACCGGGGCTGCTGCTGCTCCTGTCACACCTGCACCCAGCCCGGGCTGTGATTTTAACCAACAAAAGCAGGCGGAGCACCCATCACAGGTGAGCTGGGAATTGTTCAGACAGGGCACAAACTGTGTGTGTGTGGATAAGTTTTCCTCAGCAGCAGATTCCAGGCGTTTCCTGAGTCACCTCCAACCCCTGGAGCTGCAGGAAAAGCACAGGGTGCATTTCTGCTCCTCCCTGGACATCAGGAATATTCTGGTGCAAATCTCAGCTTTGATAAAAAGCCAAAAAAAATCACAAAAAGTGTTGTTGAAGGACAGACTGCACAGATGTTCCTGAAAAAGCTGAAATTTTTCAAAACCTGTTCTGAATATTCACATTTTAAGCGAGCTTGGCTTGGCCTTGGGTGTGGTTTGGGCTAAGCTTACAAAGCTTTATTGTGCATTTCTTTTATCCCGATTCTCTGAATCTTTTCTAGGCTGTTCCTCCTAATTCCAGCAGTTAAGTGATACAGCACAACCTATTACTTTTTAAATAGCAGAATCTATTTTTAGCACTGCTCCCTAATTCAAACCTTCTGAACCTAATGAAAGATTTAAGTCTGGAAGCTCTTTAGCTTTTAGGATGGGAATTTGCCCACAAATAAAAACGTCAGCAAAGCATTTATTTCCCCTTTGATTCTGCTTGTCTGCTGATGTATATTTGATGTTGGGGTGTGTGGGGGTGTGTACATACATTTAATTCTAACGGGTATGGAAACCCTCTGGGCTTCAGCACAGCATGGACATAAAAATGTGGGATCCTGGAAGGATTCAGGCATGAAACCTCTGCTTTGGGGGGGACAGGATTTGTGACAAGGCCAAACACAGCCTGGGTTCACTCAGCATTTGCTGCTTGCTGTGTTGCACAGGCTCCTTCCCTCTCTGCTCCCATTTCAAAGGGCTGATGCTGCTGAAATTCAACCCCTTGTATGACACACACTCACAATGAGGAGCCCTTAAAACGTTGTTGAAACGAGTTCTGAGGAATTCCTCAAGCCTGACATCTTTGCTGAGGGATCCAGCCTGTTGTCCATATTTGTTTATTTTTAATTTATTTCAACTCTGCCATGCGTGCAAGGCAGGAGGGGCTGAGAGGGCTAAAAACCCCTTGGAGTCCTTCCCCTGATCAATCTGGGCAGTGCCTGGATGGTTTTGGGCTGGATTAAAATCTTTGTTTCTTTGTTTTCCTTGGAGATTTCAGCACGGGGAGGGATGAGAGGATGGCTGTGGTTGTCTGGGGTGAGTTATTGTCACTATTGTCCCGGGAACAATGCAGGGAACAGTCACACAGGGTCACTGCTGTGCCACCCAAAGCCTTCGGGCCAACGCTTCCAAAAGCATTTAAAAACAAAGAAAAAAAAGAAAAAATAGTTGGGATAAGCAGGAAAAGCAATGCCACCTCCTCCTGGAGCCATGGGATGGGAGCTGAGTTGTGGCAGTTCCAGCTGTTGGTTCCTCTGGGTCTGGACTGAAGGCACTTGAGGCAGTGGTTCCTGTTCACACTCAGGTGTTTATTTATTATTTCTTATCACTAAAACAGCCTCACAGCCATGAGTTCTGCAGCAAGGCACAAAATGGTCAACAATCTCTTGTTCCAAGGGCTTTTAAACTATCCAATTAAGAGCTGACACCTGGATTATTTTCCCTTTTAACCCAATAACTGATCCCAAAGAGCCCCTAGTGTGAACTTTTCTGCCCAATTACAAAATGCCACCCAAAGCCAAGAAGAAAAAGGAGGAAGAAGCAGGAAGAAGAAACCCAGGACAACACCCTGTGCTGTCCATCTTGCTGCCACCCACAACACACTAAAAATCCCAAAACCTCAACTGGGAGAATGAGTCAGGCTGGGGAACTGTTGGTTCCTCTGGGTCTGGACTGAAGGCACTTGGGATTCATGTTTGGACTCAGGTGTTTATTTATTGTTTCTTTTCACTAAAACAGTCTCACAACCATGAGTTCTGCAGCAAGGCACAAAATGGCAACAATCTCTTGTTCCAAGGGCTTTTAAGACTAAACTATCCAATTAAGAACTGACTTTCCTGCCCAATTACAAAACACCACCCAAACCCATGGAGAAGAAGGAAGAAGAAGGAGGAAGAAGAACCCTAGGACAGCACCCTGTGCTCCCCATCTTGCTGCCATCCACAGCACACTAAAAATCCCAAAACCTCAATTTCTCACCCAGTGACGCACCTGCACTGCTCTCTATAATCTAAATTTCTCTCTATAATCTCTAAATTTCACATTTTTGTGGGTTCCAGCCTACCCTGAAGTCTTTAGGAAGCTTTCTCCATGGATGAGGGTCAGAGTCAGTGCTGCCCTGGGGGTCAGGGCACCCCAGAGCAGACACAGAAACATTCCCAATGCTCTGGATTTCCACACTGAGTGAAGCCACAGGCAGCAATTCCCAAATTCCTGAGAGCACCAAGAGCTGCCCACAGGATGTGGAAGGGAGCAGAGGCTTTGTTGGGCAGGAACTGTGGAGCCTGCAGAAATGTGGCATTGCTGCTGGACGTGATTTCTGGGAAAATCAGCCTTTTTCTCCTCATTGTGGGCAGGACCCAGCCCTGGAGGCCACCCAGGGCTGGGGAGCTTTGGGAGGGAAGGTTTGGAACAGCTCAGGGATAAATAAAATCCCTTTGATAAAAATCCCTCTGCAGCCCCAGCCCTGTGTCCTGGGCAGGGCTGCTGGAAGGGGCAGATGCTCCTCGGGCAGTCTTTTAAATGCAACTTCAACTTTTAACCATGGAAATGGTTAAAACCTTATTTATCTATTCAAAATCTCATTTACTTCAACTTTTAACTATGCAAATGGTTAAAACCTTATTTATGTATTAAACATCTCGTTTACTTCCACTTTTAACCATGCAAATGGTTAACCTCTTATTTATCAATTCAAAATTTCATTTACTTCCACTTTTAACCATGAAAGTTGTTAAAACCTTATTTATTTATTAAACATCTCATTTACTTCCACTTTTAACTATGCAAATGGTTAAAACCTTATTTATTTATTAAATGTATCATTTACTTCCACTTTTAACCATGAAAGTGGTTGAAACCTTATTTATCTATTCAAAATCTCATTTACTTCAACTTTTAACCATGAAAGTTGTTAAAACCTTATTTATTTATTAAACATCTCATTTACTTCAACTTTTAACCATGCAAATGGTTAAAACCTTATTTACCTATTAAAAATCTCATTTACTTCAACTTTTAACCATGAAAGTTGTTAAAACCTTATTTATTTATTCAAAATTTTATTTACTTCAACATTTAACCATGAAAGTGGTTAAAATCTTATTTACCTATTAAAAATCTAATTTACTTCCACTTTTAACCATGCAAATGGTTAAAACCTTATTTATTTATCAAACATCTCATTTGCTTCGCTTCTAACCATGAAAGTGGTTGAAACCTTATTTATCTATTCAAAATCTCATTTACTTCAACTTTTAACCATGAAAGTAGTTAAAATCTTATTTATTTATTAAAAAATCTCATTTATTTGGACTTTCCTTGCAAGGTCTCACCTACACAAATTTCAAGGAGTGTTTGTTCTTTGGATAATAAAACCTAGCAGGGACCTGCATCTGTTTCTGGCTCCTTTTTCTCTCCTGTGCCATAAATTCCTGCACATTTCTACACCTAAATCACCTTCTCATCCCTGTTTGCTGCAGCAAAACCCTACCCAAACTGTGGAAAATATGAGATTTGTTCATATTGAGGTATTTTGGGATTTTTTGTGGGTAATTTCTCTACCTGGTTCTTATAAGAGGCTGTTTTATTTTCCATTCAACATCTGGGTGACTGGAGGGAAATAAAGTGAGACTCCTGTCTGCAAAATTTAAATTCCTGTGGGAGTTTTCAGGCATTGCTAAAGCATTCATAAGGATTAAAGAGACAAATCAGGGGGTTGTAAATAAGATTTTTTTCCCCAATAATGTTATGGAAAGGTTTGCACGGTGTGTGAGTTTGGTCATTGGGTCAGTGATCAATCAGCATCAAATTATTTCTGATTTCTTTGGAAAAATAAAGGATGCTGCAGGAATTTGTCACTATTCCAGTGGATGTCTCCCTGGTTTTTCTTCTCATTTAAAAGATGAGTTTATAAGCACAGGGCTCTTCCTCAAACCCACAGATAATTCCTGGGAGCAGCAAGAATATTTCTGCTGTAATTCTTGGGAGCAGCAAGAATATTTCTGCTGTAATTCCTGGGAGCAGCAAGAATATTTCTGCTATAATTCCTGGGAGCAGCAAGAATATTTCTGCTGTAATTCTTGGGAGCAGCAAGAATATTTCTGCTATAATTCCTGGGAGAAGCAAGAATATTTCTGCTGTAATTCTTGGGAGCAGCAAGAATATTTCTGCTATAATTCCTGGGAGCAGCAAGAATATTTCTGCTATAATTCCTGGGAGAAGCAAGAATATTTCTGCTGTAATTCCTGGGAGCAGCAAGAATATTTCTGCTATAATTCCTGGGAGCAGCAAGAATATTTCTGCTGTAATTCCTGGGAGCAGCAAGAATATTTCTGCTATAATTCTTGGAAGCAGCAAGAATATTTCTGCTATAATTCCTGGGAGAAGCAAGAATATTTCTGCTGTAATTCCTGGGAGAAGCAAGAATATTTCTGCTATAATTCCTGGGAGAAGCAAGAATATTTCTGCTATAATTCCTGGGAGCAGCAAGAATATTTCTGCTATAATTCCTGGGAGAAGCAAGAATATTTCTGCTATAATTCCTGGGAGCAGCAAGAATATTTCTGCTGTAATTCCTGGGAGCAGCAAGAATATTTGTGCTATAATTCCTGGGAGCAGCAAGAATATTTGTGCTATAATTCCTGGGAGAAGCAAGAATATTTCTGCTATAATTCCTGGGAGCAGCAAGAATATTTCTTAACTATCCAATTAAGAGCTGACACCTGGATTATTTTCCCTTTTAACCCAATAACTGATCCCAAAGAGCCCCGAGTGTGAACTTTTCTGCCCAATTACAAAATGCTACCCAAAGCTATAGATATCTTTCTGATATACATAAACCCTCTAAGGTGTGAGCTCTGCTAAACCCAGCATGTTAAACCAAAAAAGAACGAAAACTCCGCCATAATCTCGCAAAAAAATATAATTTTTCATTAAAAACGTTGAGCAGGATTAAGTTTAAAACCACAAAACACCTCCCGAGGTTGTGCAGAACCCTCAGAGCTCCACAGGGCTTGGAAAAAGTCACAAATGCCGCGTGAATGTCCCGGTTGTGGCGCTAAATTAAGATTATCGATCAGTGATGGGGCAGCGGGGCGCTAATGAGGGCGCTAATGAGGGCGCTAATGAGGGCAGCCCGCAGCAAGGCGAGCTCCAGGGAAAAGCCGGATCCGTCCTGGGCAGGAATTGTGATTGTGCTCGGCACATGGAGCTTGGAGAGCAGCGAACCCAGTGATAAATTGGATTATTTGTGCCTTTAAAGCGAGCAGCTGATGTGGCTGGGATTGAGCTTTCACCAAGGCTCCAACTGTTCTAAAATCCTGAATATTTAATGGAGGGGATGGTAATGGTTGATGAAGTTTGGGAAGGAGAAATTAAATCTCCAAATCTCAGCAGCTGAGGGGTGGTTGTGGTAACTCAAGGCAGAGCTGAGATAGAAATTTTCTAAAAGTTGCTCCTTAAGAAATGGGAAAAATGAGGGAGAGTCGTGTTGGGTGTCAATTTTCTGTCTGGTTTTCACTTGAAGGTTCAGGATCCACTGTTTAAATAGCATAAAAGTATATCAATAGTATATAATAATATTTAAAAAATAGGAATAAATCCAGCCTGAGTAATTGGAACCTCTTGTGCTGTTGCTCTGTCCTCCCAAGTATATCAAAAGTACATCAATAGTATATTAATAATATTTTAAAATATTAATAATATTAAAAAAATTAATAAATCCAGCCTAATTGGAACCTCTTGTGCTGTTGCTCTGTCCTCCCAAGTATATCAAAAGTACATCAATAGTATATTAATAATATTAAAAAATATTAATAATATTTTAAAAAAATTAATAAATCCAGCCTGAGTACTTGGAACCTCTTGTGCTGTTGCTCTGTCCTCCCAAGTATATCAAAAGTTTATCAATAGTATATAATAATATTAAAAATATAGGAATAAATCCAGCCTGAGTAATTGGAACTTCTTGTGCTGTTGCTCTGTCCTCCCAAGTATATCAAAAGTACATCAATAGTATATTAACAATATTTAAAAATATTAATAATATTTTAAAAAAATTAATAAATCCAGCCTGAGTAATTGGAACCTCTTCTGCTCCTGCTCTGTCCTCCCAAGTATATCAAAAATTTATCAATAGTATATAATAACATTAAAAATATAGGAATAAATCCAGCCTAATTAATTGGAACCTCTTGTGCTGTTGCTCTGTCCTCCCAAGTATATCAAAAGTACATCAATAGTATATTAATAATATTTAAAAATATTAATAATTTTTTAAAAATTAATAAATCCAGCCTGAGTACTTGGAACCTCTTGTGCTGTTGCTCTGTCCTCCCAAGTATATCAAAAGTATATCAATAGTATATAATAATATTAAAAAAATATTAATAATATTTTTAAAAAATTAATAAATCCAGCCTGAGTAATTGGAAACTCTTGTGCTGTTACTCTGTCCGCCCAAGTATATCAAAAGTTTATCAATAATATATAATAACATTAAAAATATAGGAATAAATCCAGCCTGAGCAATTGGAACCTCTTCTGCTCCTGCTCTGTCCTCCCAAGTATATCAAAAGTTTATCAATAGTATATTAATAATATTAAAAAAATATTAATAATATTTTTAAAAATTAATAAATCCAGCCTGAGTAATTGGAACCTTCTGTGCTGTTGCTCTGTCCTCCAGGACTGTGTGTGCAGCCACATGTGGGACTTCCCAGCGCTCTGAACTTCCCCAATTTTCAGCACTTTCGCAATATTTGGCCCAGGAAGCAAAATATTTCCTCCCACTTCATTTCACAGGGCAAAAAAGAAACAGCTTTAGGGTTTTGTTTAGAACAGCAAAACTGCAGAACAGCTCAGGAGAAGATTTAAACCCCAAGAATCTCCCTAAGATTTGCACCCCACGGGCAAACAGCAGCGGTGCCCCAGGGAAATTTGGGTGGGGAATTTTAGATTTTGACCCCAAGGCCTGGAACCTTCCCTCCCTCTGACCTCTCGGGTCAGTTTTAACTGAGCTGGAACTTCCCATGCTGAGTCCACGTTGACAAGCTGGAGATGGGCAGAGCCAGGACCTGGAGAACATTTCTGAAATCCTGCAGAAATGGGGATTTCTGTGCGTTTCTCAGCGGATGCTGAAGAACAGAAGCTGCAGCAGCAGTGCCTGGGGCAGGGCTGCCCCAACATCCCCATTTCCCTGCGCTGCACCATCCCCCGGCAGCTTTTAGGGCCTTCCCGGCCCTTTTGGGGCATTTTGTCTCACTTTCCACGGGCTCTGCTTCCCTCTAGCGGGCTCGCTCGGCGCTTCCCTTTTTATTTCTTTTTTACATCCTGACAGACCAAAAAAACTCACAGTTTGTTTCTGGCGCTGCTATTCAAAGTTACTTCCCAATCCTGCTTATTCCACGCTTTTCTTAAATTTAAACCTCTTCTTCCCAGGCTGGGTTCTTATTTCTGATATGCATAATATTTCTGACATGCATAATATTTCTGCAATAGAAATGTATTTTATGTATATCTTTCTGATATACATAAAATTTCTGATATACATGATATTTCTTATATATATTTCTGACATATATATCTTTCTGATATATGTATTTCTGACATACATAATATTTCTGATATATATAATATTTCTGATAAACATAATATTTCTGACATATATGTATTTCTGATATGCATAATATTTCTTATATATATTTCTGATATATATAATACTTCTGGTAAACATAATATTTCTGACATATATATCTTTCTAATATATGTATTTCTGACATACATAATATTTCTGATATATATAATATTTCTGATAAGCATAATATTTCTGACATATATGTATTTCTGATATGCATAATATTTCTGATATATATTTCTGATATATATAATATTTCTGGTAAACATAATATTTCTGACACATATATCTTTCTGATATATGTATTTCTGACATACATAATATTTCTGATATATATTTCTGATATATATAATATTTCTGATAAACATAATATTTCTGACATATATATATTTCTGATATACATAATATTTCTGACATACATAATATTTATGACATATATATCTTTCTGACATGTATAATATTTCTGATATATATATTTCTGATAGCCAGTATTTTGAAGCATTTCCATATTCTTCTATGGTGTTAAATTGAAGCTGCGTGTCCCAAGCCCCCATTCTAAAAACCCCAAAAAATCTATTTATCACCCCGTGACAAACTATTATTCTACTTAAACTTTCTTGACTTGTAATTCTTCACATAAAGGTTGGTAATTGTTTTGCCAGGGGTTAAATCACAGGCACAGGGGTCTGGGGGTCTGTGCCAAGGTCTCTGAGCCCCCTGGGCAGGGTCTGGGGTCCTCCAGGGTAGCCAGAGGAATTTCCTGGGTTCTGACCACCTGACATAAATATATATATTTCTGACATACATAATACTTCTGACATATATATCTTTCTGACATGTATAATATTTCTGATATATATATTTCTGATATACAGTATTTTGAAGCATATTCTTTCATGGCGTTAAATTGAAGCTGCTTGTCCCAAGCTCCCATTCTAAAAACCCCAAAAAATCTATTTATTACCCTGTGACAAACTATTATTCTACTTAAACTTTCTTGACTTGTAATTCTTCACATAAAGGTTGGTAATTGTTTTGCCAGGGGTTAAATCACAGGCACAGGGGTCTGGGGGTCTGTGCCAAGGTCTCTGAGCCCCCTGGGCAGGGTCTGGGGTCCTCCAGGGAAGCCAGAGGAATTTCCTGGGTTCTGACCACCTGACATAAATATATATATTTCTGACATACATAATACTTCTGACATATATATCTTTCTGACATGTATAATATTTCTGATATATATATTTCTGATAGCCAGTATTTTGAAGCATTTCCATATTCTTCTATGGTGTTAAATTGAAGCTGCGTGTCCCAAGCCCCCATTCTAAAAACCCCAAAAAATCTATTTATCACCCCGTGACAAACTATTATTCTACTTAAACTTTCTTGACTTGTAATTCTTCACATAAAGGTTGGTAATTGTTTTGCCAGGGGTTAAAGCACAGGTACAGGGGTCTGGGGGTCTGTGCCAAGGTCTCTGAGCCCCCTGGGCAGGGTCTGGGGTCCTCCAGGGTAGCCAGAGGAATTTCCTGGGTTCTGACCAATCTGAAGCTTGAAATTTGAAATTTGTCTTCCAGCTTCCTGAAATTTGAAATTTGTCTTCCAGCTTCCTGTTCTGTTTGGCTCGGCGAGGCTCAGACCGAGTTCAAGAGGGTGGCAGAGGAGAACGTGACCCTGCCCTGCCACCACCGCCTGGGGCTGCTGGAGCAGGGCAGCCTGGACATCGAGTGGCTGCTGCACATCTCTGAGACCGTGCAGAAGGCGGTGGGTTTGCTCAGAAAATCACTTTATTGCTGCCCCCACGCCACCAGGCCTGCATCTGCCAGCACTGCTGTGAGGATCTCTGCAGGTTGTTCTGATGAGGAGAGCAGGGTTTGGGAAACACAGCTGATTTAGAGAGATTTATAATGTGGAAAAGTAGCAGGCCCAGTGTTTGAATCCTTGGTTTCAGTACAACACACAGTGGTTGAGTCCTGATAAACATGAGGTCTGCAGGGCCTTAAACCAGCACAGCCAAACCTCCAGACTGCTTTGATGTGTTGTGGCACAAACTGATGCCTGTTTTCACACTTGTACAGAGCCCAATATAAACCTCCAGCAGAAATAAATGCACTTTTTGAACCGTTTTCGGGGTAGAAGGCAGTGGGTTTGCTCAGAAAATCACTTTATTGCTGCCCCCACGCCACCAGGCCTGCATCTGCCAGCACTGCTGTGAGGATCTCTGCAGGTTGTTCTGATGAGGAGAGCAGGGTTTGGGAAACACAGCTGATTTAGGGAGATTGAGAATGTGGAAAAGTTATTTGATATCTAACATGGATCAGGTTGGGTTACAAGGGATTTTTTTTAAAATATAGTCAGTCTTTGTTAGATCAGGTTCAGAAGTGCCCTTCAGGCTTTCAAAATAACCTTGGCTTTTGCAGGCCCAGTGTTTGAATCTTTAGTTTCAGTACAACACACAGTAGTTCAGCCCTGATAAACATGAGGTCTGCAGGGCCTTAAACCAGCACAGCCAAACCTCCAGACTGCTTTGACGTGTTGTGGCACAAACTGATGCCTGTTTTCACACTTGTACAGAGCCCAATATAAACCCCCAGCAGAAATAAATGCACTTTTTGCATCGTTCTCAGGGTAAAACCCCAGGTTTGCTTCCCCACCCTGCCTCAGGCTTCCTGTGTGATTCCTGACAAGTCACGGGATGTGCAGCTCCTGGAAATGCTCAGATTTGTTGTTCCACATGAAAATCAAACGACAGCTCAGTGTGTGCTCTGCTCCCAGGTGATCACCTACTCCGGGGGCCGTGTTTATGATGACCTGAACGAGGAGCAGAAGGGCCGTGTCTCCTTCACCTCCAACTTCCTTGCTGGAGATGCATCCCTGCAAATCATCTCCCTGCAGTCCAGCGACGCAGGGAAATACATCTGCAAGGTCAAGAACGCCGGCCAGTACGAGTGGGCTCGCATCACCCTCAAGGTTGTGGGTAAGGACAGCTCCTTCTTCTCCCAAAAGGGAAAAAAAAAGAAATCCAGAGTCACTTCCTGGGGAGAGATTGGTTTCAACAGGGTAGAAACACACAAAGATATCTCAAGATAGGGTTGCAGTGCCCAAGTTGATGTCTTCGTTTATGTTTGTGGCCACAGGAAGAGACTAAAGAATTGGTTTGAGGTTGATGGGATAGTACTGAACTAAGTACTGGACCCTCAAAAAAATTCATAAGGATCATTCATGCACAATGGTTCCATCAAGGTTCCCTCTGATTACATCTCTAGTAGGTTTCTGCCTAGCACAGACACCTCAAGATCAGGTTTTAGTGCCCAACTTTAAACCTGCCTTTGTGGTTTTGGCCACAGGAAGAGTCATAAAGCTGGCCTGAGGTTGGTGTGATAATACTGAACTGTGATAAGTACTGGACCCTAAAACAAAGACATATGGATCATCTCATGCACAATGGCTCCACCATGAAAATACCAAGGTTCCCATCTGATCATGTCTCTAGTAGGTTTCTGCCTTGCACAAAGACACCTCAAGATTAGGTTTCAGTGCTCAGCTTTAAATCTGTGGTTTTGGCCACAGGAAGAGCCTAAAGAACTGGTCTGAGGTTGGTGTGATAGCACTGAACTAAGTACTGAACCCTAAATCAAAATTCATAGGATCATCTCATGCACAATGGCTCCACCATGAAATTATCGAGGTTCCCATCTGATTACATCTCTAGTATGTTCCTGCCTAGAACAAAGACAGCTCAAGACTGGGTTTTAATGCTCAGCTTTATATCTGCCTGTGCATTTTTTGGTCACAGGAAGAGCCTAAAGAACTGGTGTTAGACTGGTGTGATAGCACTGAACTAAGTACTGAACCCTAAATCAAAGTCATAAGGATCATCTCATGCACAATTGCTCCACATTGAAATTATCAAGGTTCTCATCTGATTATCTAGTAGGTTTCTGCCTAGCACAGACACCTCAAGATTGGGTTTTAGTGCTCAGCTTTAAATCTATCTTTGTGGGTTTGGCCACAGGAAGAGCCTAAAGAGCTGGCCTGAGGTTGGTGTGATAATACTGAACTGTGATAAGTACTGAACCCTAAAACAAATACATATGGATCATCTCATGCACAATGGCTCCACCATGAAAATACCAAGGTTCCCATCTGATCATGTCTCTAGTAGGTTTCTGCCTAGCACAAAGACAGCTCAAGACTGGGTTTTAATGCTCAGCTTTATATCTGCCTGTGCATTTTTTGGTCACAGGAAGAGCCTAAAGAACTGGTGTTAGACTGGTGTGATAGCACTGAACTAAGTACTGAACCCTAAATCAAAGTCATGAGGATCATCTCATACACAATGGCTCCACATTGAAATTATCAAGGTTCTCATCTGATTATCTAGTAGGTTTCTGCCTAGCATAGACACCTCAAGATTGGGTTTTAGTGCTCAACTTTAAATCTATCTTTGTGGGTTTGGCCAAAGGAAGAGCCTAAAGAGCTGGCCTGAGGTTGGTGTGATAGTACTGAACCCTAAACCAAATCCATAAGGACCATCTCATACACAATGGCTGCACCATGAAAATACCAAGGTTCATCTGATTACATCTCTAGTAGGTTTCTACTCAGTGATTCCAGACCTGTCATTTGCCAAAGTTGTTCCTCTGCTCACCTCTCCACTTCCTGGCAGCCAGTGAGTCCCCAAACAGGCACAAACATGCAAAGCCATTCTTTCCAAGGGCTGGCTGTGATCCCATCACCAGGGCAGGCTGATATCCATCTCAGCTGGCCACCCTCCTGCTGGGCACTGGCACTGCATGTCCCAGCCCGTGGGGTGACACATGGGGGTGGCATTTCCCTCCCTGATTTCTGTTTATTGCTTTTCACACTCTCTGCGATCCCCTGGAAGGATCCTGCAGCCTGTCAGGGCAGAGGGGAGAACTGGAGAAGGGAAGGGAGGGAAGGATGTTCTGGAAATTGTGCCTGGAAGAGGAATGGGGTGATAGAGCTGCAAGGGACCACAAGGCAAACAGTGTGAGAATGTCACTGCTGTGGCTGAGCCAGGCAGCTCCAGTGTGGGGTGGCTGCTAAAGCCCTAAAAACCTTCTGCTGTGTGCCCTAGAGGAGAAAAAGGGGAAAGGAAAAAAGGGGAAAGGAAAAAGGGGTAAGGAAAAAGGGGAAAGAAAAAAGGGGAAAGGAAAAAAGGGGGAAGAGAAAGGAAGGGAAGGGAAGGGAAGGGAAGGGAAGGGAAGGGAAGGGAAGGGAAGGGAAGGGAAGGGAAGGGAAGGGAAGGGAAGGGAAGGGAAGGGAAGGGAAGGGAAGGGAAGGGAAGGGAAGGGAAGGGAAGGGAAGGGAAGGGAAGGGAAGGGAAGGGAAGGGAAGGAAAGGAAAGGAAAGGAAAGGAAAGGAAAGGAAAGGAAAGGAAAGGAAAGGAAAGGAAAGGAAAGGAAAGGAAAGGAAAGGAAAGGAAAGGAAAGGAAAGGAAAGGAAAGGAAAGGAAAGGAAAGGACAAAAATGAAAGAGAAGAGAGGAAAATGGAAAAAGGAGTTTTAGTCCCCTAAAACCCATCACTGGTGTGATTCCATCATGCATTCCAGGGAAGGCAGCTCTTGGAAGCTGTTTAAATGCCAAATGAAAAGTTTCCAGCGAGCAAACTGTGCTGTGATGCCGTGCCCTGTGTTCTCCTTGCAGAGAAGCCCTCCAAGCCCAAGTGCTGGCTGGAGGGGGAGCTGCTGGAGGGGAAGGAGCTGTCCCTGCAGTGCCGCTCCGCCTCGGGCACTGCCCCCATCTCCTACCGCTGGCAGCGCCTCAGCGAGGAGGACGAGAGAGCCGAGCCGCTCCCGCCCAGCTCCAGAGTCAGTGAGTCGGGGCTGCGCTTCCCTCGAGCGCCGGGATCACGGGGAGGATGCTCCGACACTGCTCCAGCACTGCTCCAACACCCCTCCCACCCCTGCGGCTGCGCCTGGGGGCTGCTCCACCGTTTCCCCTTCTTTCTCCCTTTTTTCTCCCTTTTTCCCCCTTTCTTTCCTCCTTTTTTCCCTTTCTTTCCTCCCTTCTTTGTCCCTTATTTGCCTTTTCTTTCTCTCTTCTTTCTCCTTTCTTTCTCCCTTCTTTTCCCCTTATTTCATCCCTTCTTTCTCCCTTCTTTCCTCCCTTGTTTTCTCACTCTTTCCTCCCTTCTTTCTCCTCTCTTTCTTCCTTCTTTTCCCCTTCCTTCCTCCCTTCTTTCCTTCCTTCTTTCCCTCTTCTTTCTTCATTCCTTTCTCCTTCTTTCTCCCTTCTTTCCCCCTTATTTCTCCCTTCTTTATTTCTCCCTTCTTTTCCCCTTTCTTTCCTCCCTTCTTTCTCCCTTCTTTCCTCCCTTGTTTTCTCCCTCTTTCCTCCCTTTCTTCCTTCTTTTCTCCTTCTTTCCTCCCTTCTTTCCTTCCTCCTTTCCCCCTTCTTTCCTTCCTTCTTTCCCCCTTCTTTCTTCCTTCTTTTCTCCTTCTTTCTCCCTTCTTTCTTTTTTCTTCCTTCTTTCCCCCCTTCTTTCTCCTTTCTTTCTTCTATCCTCTTTCCTTATTTCTCCCTTCTTCCCCCCTCCTTTCTCCCTTTTTTCTCCCTTCTTTCTTCCTTCCTCCTTCTTCCCCCTCCTTTCTTCTTTCCTTCCCCCTGGGCATTGTTTTGGAGCTGATTTCACCCCACAGATCAATTTGCCCCTCTCTGCCCTACCCACATCTGAAGTTCCTCCCTCCATTTCACTAACCCCGGTGGTGTTTTCCCCTCGCAGACATCTCGAACCCCGGGCAGGTTCTGCTCAAGAACCTGACCCAGATGAGCACGGGGCTGTACCAGTGCGTGGCCACCAACGAGGCGGGGCAGGAGAGCTGCGCGCTGCAGGTGACAGTGCAGCGTAAGTACCTGGGCAGGGACATCCCCCACGGACACCTGATGGCCGCAAAGCACACACGGGAGGGATTTATTCAAAATATGGATATTGATCTAGCACCCATATCCAACTGTGACGGACAAAAACTCTCCAACAGTTTAAAATTACAAAGTGTGTGTTTATTGTGGGATAGCTCCCAAATACACACCGCAATTTACAGGTGATTACAGAGCCCTTTCATCTATACAAGTACTGAATGTCCAAAGTAGAAATACATATTCATGACTTTGGTAAATTCCATTCCCAATATGGATATTGATCCAGTACCAATATCCAAAAACTCTCCAACTAAAAGTTTCAAGTTACAAAGTGTGTGTTTATTGTGGGATAGCTCCCAAATACACACTGCAATTTACAGGTGATTACAGAGCCCTTTCATCTATACAAGTATTGAATATCCAAAATACAAATGCATGTTCATAACTTTGGTACATCCCATTCCCAATATGGATATTGATCTAGTACCGATTGTGACAAAAACTCTCGAACAGTTTAGAGTTAGAAAGTGTGTGTTTATTGGGGGATAGCTCCCAAATACACACCACAGTTTACAGGTGATTACAGAGCCCTTTTTTCCATACAAGTATTGAATATCCAAAGTACAAATATTCATAACTTTGGTACATCCCATTCCCAATGTGGATATTGATCTAGTACCAATATCCAAAAACTCTCTAACTAAAAATTTAAAGTTACAAAGTGTGTGTTTATTGTGGGATAGCTCCCAAATACACACTGCAATTTACAGGGATTACAGAGCCCTTTTATCTATACTAGTATGGAATTTATCCATACAAGTATTGAATACCCAAAATACAAATACATGTGCATAACTTTGGTACATCCCATTCCCAATATGGATTTTGAGCTATGGATTTTGATTTCCAAACTCTGTGGCTTTTTATATCCATAGGTATCAATTCAATACAATTATTGAATACCCAAAATACAAATACATGTTCATCACTTTGGTACATCCCATTCCCAATATGGACATTGATCTAGTACCAATATCCAAAAACTCTCTAAAAATTTAGAGTTAGAAAGTGTGTGTTTATTGTGGGATAGCTCCCAAATACACACTGCAATTTACAGGTGATTACAGAGCCCTTTTATCTGTACAAGTATTGAATATCCAAAGTACAAATATTCATAACTTTGGTACATCCCATTCCCAGTATGGATATTGATCTAGTACAAATATCCAAAAACTCTCTAACAGTTTAAAATTAGAAAGTGTGTGTTTATTGTGGGATAGCTCCCAAATACACACTGCAATTTACAGGTGATTACAGAGTCATTTTATCTATACAAGTATTGAATACCCAAAGTACAAATATTCATAACTTTGGTACATCCCATTGTCAATATGGATATTGATCCAGTACCAATATCCAAAAACTCTCTAAAAATTTAGAGTTAGAAAGTGTGTGTTTATTGTGGGATAGCTCCCAAATACACACCACAGTTTACAGGTGATTACAGAGTCCTTTTATCCATACAAGTATTGAATATCCAAAGTACAAATATTCATAACTTTGGTACATCCCATTCTCAGTAGGGATATTGATCCAGTACCAATATCCAAAAACTCTCTAACTAAAAGTTTGAAGTTAGAAAGTGTGTGTTTATTGTGGGATAGCTCCCAAATACACACCACAATTTACAGGTGATTACAGAGCCCTTTTATCTGTACAAGTATTGAATATCCAAAGTACAAATATTCATAACTTTTATCCATCCCATCCCTGCTCCGTATGGTAATTAGTTCAAGAGCCATTAAGCATGGTAATTAGTTCAAATGCCATTAAGCATGTGTAGTTTGTTCCTTGAAATGGGTCGGTGGTCCCTTTCATGGGCAGGGGTCCCAAAATGAGGAACTAAATGCAGGACAATTTGCAGGATATCAAGTAACTTTTGACATAATTTAACATAATTTAATCAGGTTTAGATATTTGTGTCCTGAACAGCAGAGGTCAAAATCGCCTGAGGAGCCCCACCAGGGCGTCCTTTGGATCTGCATACCAGGAAAAGGGTGGAGTTTATCACCCCAAGCCAAACAATGGAGTTTAGCAGCTCCCCAAGCTGGACCTGCTGTGATAAGGCTCCTAACAAAGTCTCCTCCTGCAGATTCCACAGCTTCGGGATTTTTCTGCCCAGCCAAGCCTGAAATAACCGGAATATGGAATCGGGAAAACCGGTTTGCCTCAGGCATGTGAAGTAAAAGCGTCCAGGCAGCTTTTCTGGCAATTGAACTGAACTGGTTTAAAACCTCACTTGGCTTTGCTAAACCCTCCTGAGGGACTGAGCTTAAGGAAACACCTTTCAGCCGAGCCCAGCCTGACCACTTTTATCCAAAAAGGTTGTCAAGAACCATCAGCAAAGGGCCCATCACCCATGGGAAATGTTCTCTCATTACTCGGCTGGTTTGGATGAAAATGCCCTGCCCAGGATGGTTCCCTGTCCTGCTTTGTCTGCCTCAGTCAGGTCACTTTTCCTCCACATTTGAATAATTAATTTCAGATTAGGGTTGTAATCATTCGAGGGAGTTGAAGGGGAACAAAATCCTCATGGGGAAGTTCTAAGAGATTAAACATTCCTCTGCCTTGGGTGCTGCCTGGTGCTGTGCTCCACACGGGGGCTGCCCTGTCTTTGTGTTTTCTGTATTTTTACACTCTTAAAAGGGGATTTTTCTTCCTTATTTCACATCCAGTTTCAGAATAGGGCTGCAATCATTCAAGGGAGTTGAAGGGGGGAACAAAATCCTCATGGGGAAATTCTAAGAGATTAAACATTCCTCTGCCTTGGGTGCTGCCTGGTGCTGTGCTCCACACAGGGGCTGCCCTGTCTTTGTGTTTTCTGTATTTTTACACTCTTAAAAGGGGATTTTTCTTCCTTATTTCACATCCAGTTTCAGAATAGGGCTGCAATCATTCAAGGGAGTTGAAGGGGGGAACAAAATCCTCATGGGGAAACATTAAGAGATAAAACATTCCTCTGCCATCACCTCTGCCTTGGGTGCTGCCTGGTGCTGTGCTCCACACGGGGCTGCCCTGTCTTTGTGTTTTCTGTACTTTTACACTCTTAAAAGGGGATTTTCCCTCCTTATTCCAACTCCAATTTCAAGATAGGGTTGTAATCATTAAAGGAGAGTTGAAGGGGGGAACAAAATCCTCATGGGGAAACACTAAGAGATTAAACATTCCTCTGCCTTGGGTGCTGCCTGGTGCTGTTCCACACAGGGGCTGCCCTGTCTTTGTATTTTCTGTATTTTTACACTCTTAAAAGGCGATTTTTCTTCCTTATTTCACATCCAGTTTCAGAATAGGGCTGCAATCATTCAGGGGGAGTTGAAAGGGGGAAAAATCCTCATGGGGAAACATTAACAGATTAAAGATTCCTCTGCCTTGGGTGCTGCCTGGTGCTGTTCCACACAGGGACTGCCCTGTCTTTGTGTTTTCTGTATTTTTACTCTTAGAAGGGGATTTTTCCTCCTTATTCCAACTCCAGTTTCAGAATAGAGCTGCAATTCAAGGGGAATTGAAAGGGGGAAAAATCCTCATGGGGAAATTCTAAAAGATTGAACATTCCTCTGCCATCGCTTCTGCCTTGGGTGCCACCTGGTGCTGTGTTTCACAGAGGGGCTGCCCTGTCTTTGTATTTTCTGTACTTTTACACTCCTAAAAGGAGATTTTCCGTCCTTATTCCAACTCTGCCCCGCAGCTGAAGGCACAGCCCTGATGGTTTCACCTTTGCAGAGGCGACAGCTTCACTCCAGCTTAGCTGGAGATAAACTGGTTCAACTTCTGTGTGGAGACACACCTCAAAAATAAACTCCAGCGTGCTGTCCTGAGTTCTACCCAATGCCGGGACTTGTAGCACGGACTAAAAACTCCCCACACCACCAAGGGCTCACCGATAAATTTGGTTTTTTTGGACAACAGATGCACAAAACATCAGCATGATCGCCGGAGCCGTGTGTGGAGTGGTGCTGGGGCTCTCCCTCCTGTTCCTGGTGGTCAGGCTGACCATCAGGAGGAAAGAAAAGAAGAGGTACGAGGAGGAGGAGGCGCCCAATGAAATCAGGTAACGCCCTTTGGTCAATCCCACCTCCCACACGCCCTCCCCGCACCTTCCCACCGCGGTTTTAACCAACCCTGAGTAGCTCTGAGTGCCCTCAGAGGTTGCTCTAAAAAGCTTTTGAAGTGTCTGTGGAACAGCACTGACAAATTTCATGACTCTGAGAAGCTTTGTGAAGACTTCCCGGAAAATCAGATTAAAGTCAGCCCTCCTCTCCCCCGGCAAATTAGCACAGACCTCAACCAACCGTTCTCTCTCATATTTGTAATTTCGGTATTTTGAAGCATTTGCATATTCTTTTATGGTGTTAAATTGAAGCTGCTTGTCCGTTGTGGTTCTGAGAGGGTTTGGGCGTGGTTTTCTTTCCTTCTTCCTTTTCTATTTCTTTTTTCCTTTCTTTTCTTTATCTTTCCTTTCCTTCCCACTGTTCTTCCCTCACTTCTTCTCCTCTTTCCCCCCTCTTCCCCTCTTCTTTCTGCCGTTTCATTCTTTCACTCTTCCTTTTCCCTTCTTTCCCCCTCTTTCCACCTTCTTTTCCCTCTCTTTTCTCCCTTATTTCCCCCCTTCTTTCCTCCCTCTTCCCACTTCTTTTTCTCTTCTTTCTTCCTTCTTTCCTCCCTTCTTTCCCCTCTTTTTTCCACTCTTTCTACCTCCTTTTCAGCTTCTTTCTTCCCTCTTTCCCCCTTCTTTCTTCCTTCTTTTCCCCTCTTCCCACTCTCTTTCCCCCCTTTCCTTCTTCTTTTCCCTCCTTTCCCCTTTTCTCCTCTTTCCACCTTCTTTCCTCATTTTTTCTTCCTTCTTTCCACCTCTTCTTCCCTTCTTTCCCCGTTCTTTCCCCACCTTTTTTCCCCCATTTTCCCCTTCTTTTCCCCCTTCTTTCTCCCTTCTTTCCCCCTTCTTTTCCCCCCTTCTTTTCCCCCCTTCTTTTCCCCCTTCTTCCTCCCTTCTTTCCCCCCTATTTCCCCCCCTTCTTTTTCCCCTTCTTCCTCTTTTCTTTCCCCTTTTTTCCTTTCATTTCCAGCTCCTATTTCACACACACTTTAGCCACATTCCCTGAGCCCTCTTTGAGCCTTTGGAACAACTGTTCTCCCGGATTTAGCTCTGGCTGAGCACGGAGGGGAG
>JANCRA010000115.1:849655-884655 GCA_024362935.1 Setophaga petechia | reverse complement strand
GAGAAGTTTCTTGAAGATTGTGTTGTCTTAAGTGAAGATTTTGAGGCTGAGGGTGTCCAGCCAGGTGCTTCACATTTTCTGCATTCAGTGAAATACTGGAGCTGTAACTAAAATGGAAATGAAAGGATCACTCCCAAAGGACAGGAGACGCAGCATTAAGGTGTCTGAACCAAACTCCACTAAAGGGAAAGGACCTTTTCAGTCAGGAAAACAGAGGTGCTTTAATTGCCAGAATAAACTTGGGGCCAGGAGCCTGACTGTGCTTCCATGGGCAGCACTGCAGGGCCATGAGAGCCCCTCTGGAGGGGTGCCCGTGGCTGCTGAGCCTTAGAGAGAGAGAACTGGGCCCTGAACCCAGCAGGGAGGCTCTGCCCACATGGGCAGGGCCACCACGGTACCAAAAAGCCTGGACGGAGCCTTGGGCAGAGCTCTCAGTCCCTGCCAGCTGGAGAAGTGCAGGGTTTGTGCTGGAGAAGCCTCATGGGAAGTCCTTCCCCAGCCTGAGTGAGCAGCACTGCCCAGCTGAGCCCAGGGAGGGCCTGAAGGGTTCCCTGGCACAGGAAAACACACCTGGGACAGGTAAATGAGCACAAAATGCTGCTCCCATCAGGACATCCTTGTGTGAGCTGTCCCACTCCCACACCAAATGCTGGGCCATGGGCCAGGGCTGAGGCTTAAACCTTTAGCAAGACTCTTAAAACATGGCAAGAATTGTAAAAAATATTTTTTGTGAGCAACCAGGTTAAGTATTTCCACAGAATATGAAGTTAGGGAAGGATGGGAGGAAGGGACAGATGCAGAATTCTGTCACTGGTTTTTCCCCTGAAGGATTTGGCTCTGAGCACTGCTACACACAAGACACTGAGCTTGTAGGTTCTAGATTCCTGTATCCCTAGACTGGTGATTTTCTGTTTCAAAAATGAAGGTATTTGGGTTTTTTCCCCACTGGAGGGAGGATAAGAGTTTCTCCAATTTGTGGAAAGAGCCTACAGAAGATGGCTGAGCACAGAAAAACCACAGATCTAGAATTATTTCTCCAGGATTGTTATTAATCTCCTTTTCTGACTGAGACCCAGAATTTCTAATTTCTAGACTTGAGATCTTTGCCAACTGATCAAAGCCAAGCCCTGCTCAGGCTATCTCCATATGAGAGTTTCCAAACTTGCCCTACACTGTGTGAGAACTCCCCTTCCTAGGAGCAATCCCTCAAAATTCCACTGCTTTCCCCACCCCAGATTTAACCCTTGGCAGGACAAACTCCTGATGCTGTGCAGGGAAAACAATCCCAGCTTTAATAAAACCTGGCATGAGGTGTTGGACAAGCTGCTCCTGCCATGGCAGCTGCTGGGGTGGATCCTCTGTCACTCCACCCTGGACCAGGGTGGGAAGCAGCAGCTCTGGGATTCCTCTGCAGTTGGTTTTATCAAAGCACCCCTGAGCTATTTCAGAGCTGGGAAAATTCCAAAAGCAGGGACAGGATGGTGAAAGGAGCCTGTGGTTCCTCTGTGGGTGCTCATTCCCTGTGCTGAACATTCCCTGTGCTGAACATTCTCTGTGCTGAACATCCCCTGAGCTGCACCTCAGGGATGAGTTTCTCCTTCAGCCAGGTTTTATGAGCTCTCAGAGAATTTAGCACACCTGAGATAGCCCAGCTACCCCCAATGGCATAAAATCTGCAGGATGGCTTCTGAGGTAGGGTTGGAAACAGAAAAATGTTTAATAAAAGACAAAATAACAAAGATCTCACAGAGAAAAACCGAGCCAAGGGCAAGAGGTTCTTGCTCCTGCTAAAACACGTCACAAAAGGGATTATTTCCTTTGTTCTCTTCTTTTTCTAGTTCTTTTCTTTTTCTAGTTCTCTTTCTGTTCTCTTCTTTTTAAGTGAATTACCCAGGCCAGACCTCTTGGCCTCTGTCCACTCAGACAGCCCCAGCTCTGAGGTGAAGTCCAAAAGCTCCTATGAGGTGTCTTTGTGCCAAAATGGGAGAGAAACTTCGGGGCTTTTTGCCTTTTAAAGAATAATTCAATCACTCTGCCAACAGAGGGAACATTCCTCCACCTGAGGATGCTCACCCTGAGCACACAGCCCCAGGATGGTTTTCCCTGAGTGTTTCCCTGAGCCTGCAGCAGCTCCTCAGCACAAACCCAGCGTGAAAACCCAAAGGGACAGCCCTGACCCCAGCCCAGGCTGGGAATGGGCAGAGAGGAGCCCCTCAGGGAGGAGAATCTGCCCTGGCAGGATCCCTGCAGCCCCTCAGGGAGGAGAATCTGCCCTGGCAGGATCCCTGCAGCCCTCAGGGAGGAGAATCTGCCCTGGCAGGATCCCTGCAGCCCCTCAGGGAGCAGAATCTGCCCTGGCAGGATCCCTGCAGCCCCTCAGGGAGGAGAATCTGCCCTGGAGTCCCTCAGGGAGCAGAATCTGCCCTGGCAGGATCCCTGGAGCCCTCAGGGAGCAGAATCTGCCCTGGCAGGATCCCTGGAGCCCCTCAGGGAGGAGAATCTGCCCTGGCAGGATCCCTGGAACCCTGCATGAAGGAGAATCTGCCCTGGAGCCCCTCAGGGAGGAGAATCTGCCCTGGCAGGATTTGCTGGAGCCCCTGCAGGAGGAGAATCTGCCCTGGCAGGATCCCTGGAACCCCTCAGGGAGCAGAATCTGCCCTGGCAGGATCCCTGGAACCCCTCAGGGAGCAGAATCTGCCCTGGCAGGATCCCTGGAGCCTCTGCAGGAAGGAGAATCTGCCCTGGCAGGACTCCCTGGAACCCCTCAGGGAGGAGAATCTGCCCTGGCAGGATCCCTGGAGCCCCTCAGGGAGCAGAATCTGCCCTGGCAGGATCCCTGGAGCCCCTCAGGGAGGAGAATCTGCCCTGGCAGGATCCCTGGAGCCCCTGGGCAGCCCTGGCAGGATCCCTGGAGCCCTGGAGCCCTCAGGGAGCAGAATCTGCCCTGGCAGGACCCCTGGAGCCCCTCAGGGAGGAGAATCTGCCCTGGCAGGATCCCTGCAGCCCTGGAGCCCCTCAGGGAGCAGAATCTGCCTTGGCAGGATCCCTGGAGCCCCTGGGCAGCCCTGGCAGGATCCCTGGAGCTCTGCAGCCCCTCAGGGAGCAGAATCTGCCCTGTCAGGATCCCTGGAGCCCCTCAGGGAGCAGAATCTGCCCTGGCAGGATCCCTGCAGCCCCTCAGGGAGGAGAATCTGCCCTGTCAGGATCCCTGGAGCCCCTCAGGGAGCAGAATCTGCCCTGGCAGGATCCCTGCAGCCCCTGGGCAGCCCTGGCAGGATCCCTGCAGCCCCTGGGCAGCCCTGGCAGGATCCCTGCAGCCCCTGGGCAGCCCTGGCAGCCTGTCCTGCCCTGGACCCTCGTGCTGGGAGCTCTGGGGGCTCGGGGCAGTGCCTCAGTCCTGCCCTCTTGGTTCATCCTGGCTGCTCCAAGCCCTGCTGGATCACAGTTGCCAGGCCCTGGGATGGATGAGATTCTTTAAATTGATTTTTCAAATCATTTTATTTCACTTGTTTTAATACCTTGTAAATGAGGGCCCTTAGGATGATTAGGCTATTTCTGCTCTTTTTATAGCATAAAATATTTTGTGTGAAAGGTTAACACAAAATGCTCTTAAATCTACTATTGCCCCCCAACCTAAAGGGTGAAAAATTAACACAAAATGCCCTTAAATCTACTATTGCCCCCCAATCTTAGGAGCATCCTTAGGATGCTCAGGCTATTTCTGTTCTTTTTACAGCACAAAATATTTTGCGTGAAAGGTTAACACTAAAAGCCCTTAAATCTACTATCGCCCCCCAACCTAAAGGGTGAAAAATTAACACAAAATGCCCTTAAATCTACTATTGCCCCCCAACATAAAGGGTGAAAGATTAACACAAAATGTCCTTAAATCTACTATTGCCCCCCAATCTAGGAGCATCCTTAGGATGCTCAGGCTATTTCTGTTCTTTTTATAGCACAAAATATTTCGTGTGAAAGTTTAACACAAAATGCCCTTAAATCTACTACTGCTCCCCAACCTAAAGGGTGAAAGATTAACACAAAATGCCCTTAAATCTACTATTGCCCCCCAACCTAAAGGGTGAAAAATTAACACAAAATACCCTTAAATCTACTATTGCCCCCCAACCTAAAGGGTGAAAGATTAACACAAAATGCCCTTAAATCCACTATTGCCCCCAATCTAAATGGTGAAAAATTAACACAAAATGCCCTTAAATCTACTATTTCCCCCCCCAATCTACTCAAAGTCCCCAAAACTACTCTTGCTTTACTATTTGCTTTAGTTTTTCACTGTCTCACTGGGTTTTTGCTGTCCAGGTCTCTGCTTCAGCCCACTCATCAGTGACTCACAGGGAAGGGAAAAGTTCCTCACCAAAGGGATCATTCCAAAGGTATTCCATTTTCCAAGCCCACCAGGAGTTGCACTAGGGAAGCAAATAAGCCAAACCTTGTTTTGTAAAATAGTGTATTAAAGCATTTACTGTCATATACCAGCTATTAATGAATTGTGTGATTAAATGCCTACAATTAATGTTATGTAGCTTTTTGTTTCTCAGCAGCTGAACTAAGCTTCCATCTCTGCTACCTGCTATGATTGGTGTACTTGTACTGTGTCTGAACAACTCAGAGGAAAGCAAATATTTATTATTGATTCCTTTGAATCAATGATTTAATAAATTTTTTTTTTGGTTGGTTGTTTTATAAATAAAGGTGCTGCAGCTGAAGTGCTGCAGCTCAACTCAACTTGTACCATTTTCTGGGGTGTGATGGGTTTCATGCTGTCAAGCTGAATCCAAAGGGGGAAAAAAAACCAAGGCTGGAGTTAAAAATACCATTTTTAAGCTAAGCTAAGCAGGCCTATGTGCACATTTGCATGGGAAGCGTGGGGAAGCTGGGCTTTTTTTCCTGGGTATTTTTTTAGCCTAAATTGGGTGACATTTCACAAAAGATGTGAAACCTTGGGTGATACATGGAGAGAAATGTGGTTTTATGTGGGGATAAACCCCAGATACTTGGGGATATCTGGGTTTATTTGGGATATTTGAGGTTCTGGGATATTTTTGGCCGAGGATGCAGGTGCTGGAAGTCAACCCACTAAATTAATAATGCCAGCACAACAACCCCTGGTGCTTTGTGTGCACATTTGCATGGGAAGCGTGGGGAAGCTGGGCTTTTTTTCCTGGGTATTTTTTAGCCTAAATTGGGTGACATTTCACAAAAGATATGAAACCTTGGGTGATACATGGAGAGAAATGTGGTTTTATTGGGGATAAACCCCAGATACTTGGGGATATCTGGGTTTATTTGGGATATTTGAGGTTCTGGGATATTTTTGGCCGAGGATGCAGGTGCTGGAAGCCAACCCAGTAAATTAATAATGCCAGCACAAGAACCCCTGGTGCTTTGTGTGCACATTTGCATGGGAAGCGTGGGGAAGCTGGGCTTTTTTTCCTGGGTATTTTTTAGCCTAAATTGGGTGACATTTCACAAAAGATGTGAAACCTTGGGCGATACATGGAGGGAAATGTGGTTTTATGTGGTTTTATGTTTTATGTAAACCCCAGATACTTGGGGATATCTGGGTATATTTAGGATATTTGAGGTTCTGGGATATTTTTGGCCGAGGATGCAGGTGCTGGAAGCCAACCTGGTAAATGAATAATGCCAGCACAACCAGCCCTGGTGCTTCACCCTCGCCCTGCTGTGACCTCCCTGCTGAAGCAGCCCACGTGCCCGGCTCTCCCCGTGAGCTTGAGGCGAGCAGGAAACCTTGAGCCGAGCTCAGCCGGTCCAGATCCCTCAGATAAACCTGCGGAGGCGGCTGGGGAGGGATTCAGGGGAGATAAAGGTGCTGGGCTTGGTCTCTCTCAGCCTTCTTTCCCCCTCGGGGTGTTTGCAGAGGTGTCCAGACATCAGCAATCCTCCTCCTGAAATCTGGGAGCAAAAATTGCGACATCGTTAGTGTTTGAAACAAAAGAGGGTGACAACACAGTGGGCTCACGGGTGTGGCCTGTCTGTCCCAAATTCGAGTGCAAACTGCTCCTGCTGCTCCCAGGGGAGTTGGGGACATTAAAAACCCTCACAGAGATGAGATGAGATGAGATGCAGTAGCTCCACTAAGAGAAGTCTAAAAGATGTCATAGGATTGCTTCAATCCCAACTTCATTTTGTTTTATTGCAACAAAAACAAATGTTTCTGCATCAACGCATATAATTAAAGATACTGTACCACGCATACCATTAAACAGGAATACACTTTGGACATTCCCCATATTTCTGAGTTCATAATATACTACTAGTGTTCATATGAATGTCATTACAGGACTCTTTGTAATACTTCAGATTTTTTTTTTTAAGTTGTAAATACACCAGAGCAGGGAGATACAAGGGCTGACTTCTTGATAAAAGGGCTATGGTAGAAATTTTTGAAGATAACTATAAAATAGACAGTCGTCAACTATGTAGTGGAGTTCTGCTTGTCAGTTGTGTTGTCACTTTTCTTTTTTAGAGGATCAGGAATTTGGGGTTATTTTTAACCCGGAGCAGTTTGTCCTGACAAGCTGAGAGGGGGGAACCCCGTGGGAAAGGGAAGGGAGGGCCTTGGAAATGGGTGAAATGGGTGAAATGGGTGATTTTCAAACTCCCGCGGATGCCAGTGTTATATAAATAATTGCTGCTGTGCTGAGCAGCAGGAATGCCTTCGATAATCTCCCTTCTCCTCCCAATTCCTCTTTAAACGCTGAAAGGAAAAGCAATGCTAGATCCTTGATACACCAAATTCACACCCCAAAATAACGTTTCAATCCATAATTAAAAAAAACAAAACCAAAAACAACTCCACACTAAACACTTAAAGGAAACACTTCAGCCTGCCAAGCTTTAATTGATGTGATATCAAGCAAACGAGCTCCTTTTGTCCGGTTCAACAGCCTCTAATTTCTGGTGGGATGAGTCATTTGCCAAGTGCCCTCCTCCCTGCTCTGACTCACCGCGGTTTCGCTGCTCTCCCCGGGGTGCCTGCACACCGAAATGTCACCGTGCCATCCCCGGCTGCTATTCTCAGGTGCTACCGTCACTCTCCCCGCGCTTTTCAACAAATCAACCCCAAAACACCGCCCCAAAGGCGAACAGCAAGGTGGGCTCGGTGGGAATTACACTGAGGAGCATCTCTGGAGTAACCTTGGAGCAGAACACCAGAGCAGGCTGTACTCTGGACAGGCTGCAGTGTTCTTTGCACACCTCAGTGGGAATTACACTGAGGAGCAAATCTGGAGTAACCCTGGAGCAGGACACCAGAGCAGGCTGGACATGGGGGAGTGTGCTTTGCTCAGTGGGAATTACACCGAGGAGCATCTCTGGAGTGACCTTAGAGCAGAACACCAGAGCAGCCTGGACATGGGGGAGTGTGCTTTACACACCACAGTGGGAATTACTCTGAGGAGCATCTCTGGAGTAACCTTGGAGCAGAACAGCACAGCAGGCTGTACTTTGGACTTGTTGCACTGTGCTTTGCACACCTTACCATTTTTCTCAGTGGGAATTACACTGAGGAGCATCTCTGGAGTAACCTTGGAGCAGAGCAGTAGAGCAGCCTGTACTCTGGACATGGTGCAGTGTGCTTTGCACACCATAACCACTTTGCTCAGTGAGAATTACACTGAGGAGCATTTCTGAAGTAAACCTGGAGCAGAACACCAGAGCAAGCTGTACTCTGGACATGGGGGAGTGTGCTCTGCACACCTGAGTGGGAATTACACTGAGGAGCATCTCTGGAGCAACCTTGGAGTAGAATACCAGAGCAGGCTGCACTCTGGACATGGTGCAATGTGCTTTGCACACCTTACCATTTTTCTCAGTGAGATTACACTGAGGAGCATCTCTGGAGTAACCCTGGAGCAGAACAGCACAGCAGGCTGTACTCTGGACAGGGTGCAGTGTTCCTGCCTGGCCAGGTGCACCTGCCCTCACCTCAGGAGGCACAGAGCCCCTTCCCCTGCCCTGCCTTCAACCTTGTGCACCCCAAGCCCAGCTCCAAACCCTTCCCTTGGATGCCACCCCAAAATCCCAGCTCAGCTGTGAGCCCTGAGCCAGAGCAGGAGCCACAAACTGGCGGGACACCAGTGAGTCCAGTGGGACCAGTGCTGGGGTGGGACTGGTTCTGTGGGCTGGCCCTGGGTCACCAGCTGAGCCAGGGGGCTGTGTCACATCCCCTCATTTTGTCACCCCAACCTGCCAGGAAAAGGGACACTGCCACCCTTATCTCAGGATGTGGCTTGCACACAGGAATTGCCACAGGCACACACAAGGAACAGGCTGAGGGATCTGCTCCTGTGCTGGATTTTTAAGTGTTACCAACAGCATTTTTGTCTAAAGTCAGTCTGGGAGAACCTGAGATGCTTTTTCTTGTGCTGTTTTGACCCCTTAAAATGGAAGAGATCTCTCTTTTCTTTTACCCCTTTTGAGGAAGAGATCTCCACCAGCAAAGAAGGGGTTGATGGACAGAACTTTGGGAGAGGTTAAAGGGTTAAAAAGGGTAAAACCTCCATTGTGAGGGGGCTGAGCACATGGCAGGGAAAAATCTTTTTCTCCTGGCCATAACCTTTTTCCTCTATTCAGTCTTCTGTTGTATTTTTGATAAGGTTTAATAAACCTTCCTAATCTATGAAACGTTAGTGGCTGTTTCTCACCCTGCCTCGCCTGTTTTCCCCTGTGCCGTGTCCCAGAGCCTGGCCAGGACTCGGTGTTTGTGTTCCCTGCTCCCAGAGCCTCCCTGGCCTTTATTCCCTGTAAATATTGGATGCAGTCACAGCCCTGAGCGTGACCTCAGGTGATTCCCGACCTCTGCCCCGCTCCCCTCACCCCTAGGGACACCAAAAACCCCCGGTTTTCCACCATTTCCCTTCCCAAATGTTAGGAAAATTAACCCACAAACACCAGAGGTTGATGTCCAAAAAGGAGACAGAGCAGTCTTGGGACTTTATTCCCATAAAGGCAGAGGCCATGGGACATCCCCTGGGGTCTCTTTTTGGAGGATGCACCTCCTTTTTATCCCAATTTCCAGCCACATTTCCCTTCTCTCTTTCCCCATTTCTGAGGTACTTGAGAGGTTCAGATTTCCTGATACCAGAGATTCCCCTCTAATGTATAACCACCCCTTTTAATTTTTAATTCTTACGGAATTTAGGGACTTTTCTTCCCCATTGTTTCTTTCATCTTTCAATATCCAAATTAATTTATCAGCAAACCTAAAGTTTATTTGTAAAAGCAACTATCTTTTCCATTCATCAATCACTGGGATCCTTCCCATTGTTTCTTTTCTCTCCCAGTGCTGGTTTTACCCACCAGCAGCCCCACAGCTTGTTCGGAAAGACAAATCCACCGTTCCCCTCACAAATAAATAAATTAATCCACGCTGGGAGCTGCGTTACCCCCACGCCAAGGGGTGACAGGCTGTCCTGGGCCTGCACTCAGGGTCCGGATGGATGGGAACATTTAGAATGAATTATAAAGTGTGGAGACGCTGAAATGTTTTTTTCTCTGTGGCATAAGCGGTTCCAGGGTCCGAACACACCCCAAACACGGCTTCCTGCGGGAGGGACAGCCCGCGGGGTAAAGCGGGGAACTCCCGTGCCTTGCAGGAGGGAACATGGAGGATGCAATTATTGCACTCGGGGGATTTGCTGAGCACACGCTGCGGGGAGCGCCCGGCGATGGCTGCGGGTGTGAGATCGGGGAACGCCGCCGTTCCTGAGGGGAAGGAGCGATCCCGGCGGGCACGGGGGCACCCCCGGAGCTGGCCCAGGCTCGCCCCTCATGGCGCCGCCATCTTGCGCTTCCCCTTCCCCGCCGCTCTCTTTCCCCGCCGCCCTCTATGCAAATCACCCGCCATTTCCGCGCGCCGATTGGTCCCTCCCGCTCCATTGCGAAATATGCAAATAAAGACCTGGCGCGCTGCGCGGCGATTGGCTGAAAAGCCCGCCCTCTCCCCGCGCCACGCCCGCAACTCGTGTCGTCACCAGCAGTGCGGGCTCTGATTGGTCAAAGCGCGAGGAAAGGCGCGCCCACCGCGGGGTTTGGGGGGGCGCGGGGAAAGCGCATGAAGGTTCGAGAACGCGGGGCCGGCCGGCGCGCAACGCCCCCTTCCGGCGCTCGTCACGCACGACGGAGACCAATCACTGGCGGGCAAGGGGGCGGAATCCACGCGCTGATTGGTTAGAGCTGTGCGAGGGAGGCGTGGCCTTCTGGAAGGTTCTGGGCGGGTATAAAAAGGCGGCGCGGCGGTCGCGGGGCATTGAGCGAGCCGGGCTTAAGCGGAGAGGCTGCCCAGTGTGTGAACGAGAGACCGGGCCGGACTGCGGGTAACGGGGCTGGGGGAGCACCACGGGGCACGGGAGGGGCGGGCTGGGACGCGGCTGCCTTGGGATGGCGTAGGGCGGGTGCTGGAGGCAGCTTTGGAGTGGCCTGGAAAAGGCGGAGGGCCCTCCCGGGTGATTTTATGTCTTCAGGAACCGTTGAGCTGCGGGGATAGGGCGGGAATAGCGAGTACTGACCTATTTTGGGCCGCTAAGGTTTTTTTTTTTTTAATCTGGTCTTTCCATATTTATTTCTTCAATGCGGTCTGCCGCGGGAGGGGGAGGAGCGGGGACTCCGCTTTATTCCCCCCCCCGCCCCGATCCTTTTAGGTTCTGCCGAGACGGGGGGAGGGGAGGGCTCGGGGAGCCGCAGCGCCCATCTTACCTCGCTGGGGGGCGGCCTGGGGCGGTGCCGGGGCATAGCGGGTGCTGCAGTGCCCGGGGGTGGAGAACGGCCACGTGTGGGATCCTGATGGGACGGCTCCAAGGGGGGGGTCGGTGTCTCACGGGGCTGCGGCCGTGCTGGCACACGCGGCCCGCCCGGCGGGGACTCCATTTCCCGGCAGCCCTTGGACACGCCCCGCTGCCTCCGTCACGTTGCGCGGGCGGCGCGGGGCACGCTGGGAGTTGGAGTCTCTCCACGTGGTGCGGGGGACGCCAAGCGGCGGAGGCGGGAAATGCAGCCGGGCAGCGCGGCTGGGCCCACGTGGGATAACGGGGCTGGAATTCCGGGATCAGCCGGAGCTCAGGGCGGGTCAGGCGGGAATGGATCCGGTTACAGCCCCTTGCAGTGGGACACAATCCACTAGAACAGGCTGCTCCCAGCCCCGCCAGCCTGCCCGTAAACATTTAAAAAAAGAAATTGCCACAATTTCTTTATGCAAGCTATATCAGCTTCTCTTTTAACTAATTTTTTTTTTTTCATTTTATTGTAGCCCCATCTAACCTGCCCTTGAACATTATAAAAAAGAAATTAGACAATTTCTCTGGAGAGTCAAACTTCATCTTCACTTTTAACTAAAATATTCTTATTTTTCCTGTTTTTCAGACAAGATGTCGAAGGGACCAGCTGTCGGGATTGATCTTGGCACCACCTATTCCTGTGTTGGCGTGTTCCAGCATGGGAAGGTGGAGATCATTGCCAATGACCAGGGCAACCGCACCACGCCGAGCTACGTGGCCTTCACAGACACAGAGAGGCTCATCGGTGATGCTGCCAAGAACCAGGTGGCCATGAACCCAACCAACACAGTCTTTGGTGAGGCTGCAGCATTGGCATATTAGTGAATTTAGAGATTTTTTTTTCCTGAAAAAAAAAAAAAATTAAGGGAAAAAAATCTCCGTTTTTCAGTGAATTACTAAGAGTAAGGTTAAGGTTTCTTATAGAAGTTACATACTTGAATTACTTCTAGCCAGAATGAAGTTGTGATATTAAAAGCCAAAATTTATTAGTAGTAGGGAAAATATTTGCTCTGTAGTAGGTTTTTCAGGGAAGTCAGTTTTGAGTAATTGTAACCAGTTGTTTCAATCTGGTTTATGGCTCAGCATTTACAATATTTTAGAGGTAATAGCACTGGATTTATGCATGTAAAAAAAATGAAATGTAGTGTTTCTGTCTGAGTCTTAACAGGGCAGTAATATTGTTAAGGATGGTGATCTAGGATTTTGTGTGTTTTTAGTAAGAATTTTAGGTTTTTAATGAGAAACGACCATTATTAATCTGTTCAAATGATGTTTCCAGATGCAAAGCGGTTGATTGGGCGCAGATTCGATGACTCGGTGGTGCAGTCTGACATGAAGCACTGGCCCTTCACCGTGGTGAACGATGCTGGCAGACCCAAGGTGCAGGTGGAGTACAAAGGCGAGACCAAGAGCTTCTACCCAGAAGAAATCTCTTCCATGGTTTTAACCAAAATGAAGGAAATTGCAGAGGCCTATCTTGGAAAGGTGAGTCTGGGGTTCAAGTGGGATGTGGTGAGCAGTTGTGTGTGAGGATTTCCAGCCTGACCGAGCTGTTTGCTGTGTTTGCAGACTGTTACTAATGCTGTAGTGACTGTCCCAGCCTATTTCAACGACTCCCAGCGCCAGGCCACCAAAGATGCTGGAACCATTGCAGGGCTCAACGTGCTGAGAATCATCAACGAGCCCACGGCAGCTGCCATTGCCTATGGGCTGGACAAGAAGGTATGGAGGGGTCATGTTTTATGAAAAATCTTTTTGCTAAGATCTTTTCTCCTGAGAAGCTGAGAGACCTCAGAAAGGAAAATGTAAATAATTATCTACTGCTGTGGAATGCAACAGGTACATTTTTGATTGGTCTCATGTAGTTGTTTTTAATTAATGGCCAATCACAGTCTGGCTGTCTTAAAGCAGAACAGCACAGCAGGCTGTACTCTGGACAGGGTGGAGTGAGCTTTGCACACCTGAGTGGGAATTACACTGAGGAGACTGTCTGGTCAGCCACAAGATTTAATACCATTCCTTTCTATTCCTTGTTAACCTTCTGATTAAATCCTTTATTATCGTAGTGTAGTTTTATTACATGATTTCATTTTAATAGATGATAAAATACAGTACATATAATAAAATAAAAAATATAACATGTATTTTATGATACATTTATTGTTTTATGATATAAATAATGTATATCATAAAATACCATGCAACATAAAATACCATATATCATAAAATAATAAATCAGCCTTCTGGAGCACAGTCAAGATTTTCTTCCCTCATCCTGGGACCTCTGAACACTGCTCCAGGGGCACTGGCCAGTGAGGAAGGTGTTCCAGTACAGGAATTTAGGTGTTGATGTTTCAAGTAGGAATTGAGCACTGAAAATGTTTTTTAATGTTTTCTGCAGGTTGGTGCTGAGAGAAACGTTCTCATCTTCGACCTGGGCGGCGGCACCTTCGACGTGTCCATCCTGACCATCGAAGATGGCATCTTCGAGGTGAAATCCACGGCTGGGGACACCCACCTGGGCGGGGAGGACTTCGACAACCGCATGGTGAACCACTTCATCGCCGAGTTCAAGCGCAAGCACAAGAAGGACATCAGCGAGAACAAGCGCGCCGTGCGCCGCCTGCGCACCGCCTGCGAGCGCGCCAAGCGCACCCTGTCCTCCTCCACCCAGGCCAGCATCGAGATCGACTCCCTCTACGAGGGCATCGACTTCTACACCTCCATCACCAGGGCTCGCTTCGAGGAGCTCAACGCCGACCTGTTCCGGGGCACGCTGGACCCCGTGGAGAAGGCGCTGAGGGACGCCAAGCTGGACAAGTCTCAGATCCACGACATCGTGCTGGTGGGGGGCTCCACGCGCATCCCCAAGATCCAGAAGCTGCTGCAGGACTTCTTCAATGGCAAAGAGCTCAACAAGAGCATCAACCCCGATGAGGCCGTGGCATACGGGGCAGGTAAGTGGTCACTCAGTCTGTAACTTTGCATGGTGTAGGCTCTGTTTTCCACCTCAGTCCTGTACGAGTTCCCCTTGGACTTGCAATGATGAATCAGATTCCAAAGCCATTCGTAGTTTCCACCAGAGGTCGAAAGGCTTGTGATGGTGCAAGTACCTTCCTTGGATGTCTGAGCGAGCCCTGAGCATCAGCACAGCTCACAGGGGATGTTTTGCAGGGGTTTATAATAATACAGAGCTCGCAGGGGATTTTCTGCAGGGGTTCTCATGCAGCCCTGAGCATCAGCACAGCTCTCAGGGGATTTTCTGCAGGGGTTCTAATGCAGCCCTGTGCCTCAGCACAGCTTACAGGGGATGTTCTGCAGGGGTTCTCATGCAGCCCTGAGCATCAGCACAGCTCACAGGGGATGTTTTGCAGGGGTTTATTTTAATGGCTGTGTTTCTCTCTTCAGCTGTGCAGGCTGCCATCCTGTCTGGAGACAAGTCTGAGAACGTGCAGGACCTGCTGCTGCTGGATGTGACTCCCCTGTCCCTGGGTATTGAGACAGCTGGAGGGGTCATGACAGTCCTGATCAAGCGCAACACCACCATCCCCACCAAGCAGACCCAGACCTTCACAACCTACTCTGACAACCAGCCCGGGGTGCTGATCCAGGTGAGCAGAGAGCCCTAGGGTATTAACAACACACTGTCAGTGCTTTCACTGCTGAACACTTTAGGTAATTTTAGGCCAGAGGTGTTGAATTCCTGTAATTTGTAAATTCCTGGTTGCTGTGATGAAAGTGACTCCAAAGCCATTCGTAGTTTCCACCAGAAGTCGAAAGACTGGTGTTGGTCCAAGTTCCTTCCTTGGATGTCTGAGCGACCACATCCCTTCAGGACAATAATTAATTAACCCATTATGACTTTAATGACATGATGTGATGGTTTTTCTCCTTTAGGTGTATGAAGGAGAACGTGCTATGACTAAGGACAACAACTTGCTGGGCAAGTTTGAGCTGACTGGCATTCCCCCTGCCCCCAGAGGGGTCCCTCAGATCGAGGTCACCTTTGACATCGATGCCAATGGCATCCTGAACGTGTCTGCTGTGGACAAGAGCACTGGCAAGGAGAACAAGATCACCATCACCAATGACAAGGGTGAGGATCTGCTGTCCTGAGGGTGGGAGAGCCTTAAAATGGATTTGTCAAGCTCTGCCTTGTGTTTTAGTCAGAGCTTGGCTGAAATCAGATTTGTATCTGTGTGAGCCTTTAAGTTATAATAGTAAATTATTTAAGAAGGCGTGTGCTGGGCTTTTTCTGCCTCTTCAAATTTAAATTGTAATGTTTGGGGATTAAAAATCATTCCCTAAAAAGGACAGCCCATACTCAAGATTTGTGTTGTCTGCAGGCCGGCTGAGCAAGGAGGACATTGAGAGGATGGTGCAGGAGGCAGAGAAGTACAAGGCAGAGGATGAGAAGCAGAGGGACAAGGTGTCCTCCAAGAACTCCCTCGAGTCCTACGCCTTCAACATGAAAGCCACCGTGGAGGATGAGAAGCTCCAGGGCAAGATCTCTGACGATGACAAGCAGAAAATCCTGGACAAATGCAATGAGATCATCAACTGGCTGGACAAGAACCAGGTTTGTCAGACTCCATGTCGGGCTCTGCAGGGTGGTTGAGGCTGGAGCAGGAGCCCTGGTTGCTGTGATGAAAGTGACTCCAAAGCCATTCGTAGTTTCCACCAGAAGTCGAAAGACTGGTGTTGGTCCAAGTTCCTTCCTTGGATGTCTGAGCGACCACAGCTGGGCAGCACAGAGGGTTCCCAGCCCCTCCTGTTCCCTGCCTGCCTCCCAGGATTGTTCTGGAGCAATGGGAGAGATGCCAGACCAAGCAGGAGTAATTGTGCCTCTAATATTTAAAGTCTGGCTTGGTGCTGGGGCTGAACCCTGGCCTTTTCACTAAAAATCCTTTAAGGTTTTTCCTTCTGAGAAGCTAAGAATTCTCAGAGACAAAATGCAAACAATGGTTATCTGCTGCTGTAGAATGCAATAAGTCCACCTGTGATTGGCCCATCTTAGTTGTGTATAATTAATGACCAAGCTATCCCAGAGATGGAGAGAGCTGCCTTTGTTACCATTCTATTCTATTTCTATTCTACTCTATTCTTACCCTGCTAAAAAACTTTCTTTCCATTTCTTCTTAGTATAGTTATAATGTAACACATATATCATAAAATAATCAATCAAACCTTCTGATCATAGAGTCAACATTTTAGTTTCTCTCCTCTCATCCTGAAAACCCCTGTGACCACAATCATACCCTGCCCAGACTTGGGGGGCTAAACCCTGGCCCAGATTGTAGGAATGTGTAACCCAGGTGAAATGTTGCTGTGCCCATGAGCCCCAGGTTGTAGGAATGTGGAATCCAGGTGAAATGGTCCTTCCCTCCTGAGCTGTGCCCACGAGCAGCAGATTGTAGGAATGTGTAATCCAGGTGAAATGTTGCTGCCCCCTGTGCTGTGCCCATGAGCAGCAGATTGTAGGAATGTGGAATCCAGGTGAAATGTTCCTTCCATTCCTGTGCTGTGCCCACGAGCCCCAGGTTGTAGGAATGTGTCATCCAGGTGAAATGTTCCTTCCCTCCTGTTCCTGTGCTGTGCCCATGAGAAGCAGATTGGGAATGTGGAATCCAGGTGAAATGGTCCTTCCCTCCTGAGCTGTGCCCACGAGTAGCAGATTGTAGGAATGTGTAATCCAGGTGAAATGTTGCTGCCCCCTGTGCTGTGCCCATGAGCAGCAGATTGGGAATGTGGAATCCAGGTGAAATGTTCCTCCCTCCTGTTCCTGTGCTGTGCCCAGGAGCAGCAGATTGGGAATGTGTAATCCAGGTGAAATGTTCCTTCCCTCTGAGCTGTGCCCACAAGCAGCCGATTGTAGGAATGTGTAACCCAGGTGAAATGTTCCTTCCTTCCCATTCCTGTGCTGTGCCCACGAGCCCCAGATTGTAGGAATGTTTAATCCAGGTAAAATGTTGCTGTGCCCAAAAGCAGCAGATTGTAGGAATGTGTAATCCAGGTGAAATGTTCCTTCCATTCCTGTGCTGTGCCCACGAACCCCAGGTTGTAGGAATGTGTAATCCAGGTGAAATGTTCCTCCTTCCTGTTCCTGTGCTGTGCCCCACAAGCAGCAGGTTGTAGGAATGTGTAATCCAGGTGAAATGTTCCTCCTTCCTATTCCTGTGCTGTGCCCACGAGCAGCAGATTGTAGGAATGTGTAATCCAGGTGAAATGTTGCTGTGCCCACAAGCCCCAGATTGTAGGAATGTGTAACCCAGGTGATGAAATGTTCCTTCCCCCCTGTGCCGTGCCCCCCAGCTGAGCTCTCTCATTGTTTCTCTTGCAGACGGCCGAGAAGGAGGAGTTTGAGCACCAGCAGAAGGAGCTGGAGAAGGTTTGCAACCCCATCATCACCAAGCTGTACCAGAGCGCAGGAGGGATGCCCGGGGGGATGCCAGGAGGGTTCCCTGGGGGTGGAGCTCCTCCCTCCGGGGGAGCCTCCTCTGGCCCCACCATCGAGGAGGTGGATTAAGGACGCTGGGCAATGCATTCCACTTGCAGTTAGTGTTGGAGGAGACCCCAGCCTGGGGGATGCAGTGAAGGACCCAATCCTGTAGGCACATCTGGGTTTATTTTGCCAGATTAAATAACTCCATAACTAAGCTGCTGTAAAGAAAAAAAAAAAAAATGAAAAGAGGAGAAAAAAAAAGATTAAAAACGGAACAAAAGCATTTTTTTTTTCTGGGCATTTTAAATACTTGAAAGTGTGCGCAGGTGGGAGGTGATGAAAACCATTGCACTTTACAGTACTGTAAATGAGTGGGAATGCAATTCATGTCCTAAAGAATAAAAACTATTTAATGGGCATCACACTGTCTCTGCCTTCACTTGTTTGTACCAGCTCACCAGTGGAAATAAATGAAAAAAAACCTAAATACAGGTAATGGATGCTGAACAGAGCACGATCCAGGTGGGTGCTGCACTGGGAAAGGGGTTTGGAGCCAGGTGCTGTTTAAACATTTAAAGGTTTGGGTGGGTTTTTAAAGGGATTACTGACCTGAGGCAGAAAATCTCAGAATTACCTAGCTTGGAAACAGCCTTTTACATCAAGTCCAACCTATAAATTGCATCCTGCAAGTACAAAAATGCTGGATAATTAGTTTTTCTTTAAGGAATTAATTGGTGAAGTATCTCAGTTTCTGGGATGATTCACAAATGACTGGAATTGGAGAGTTTGCTGGCCAGGGAGGAGGTTTGGGGTGACGTTTTCAACACTAGTTGATTAATTAATAGTTACTGGAAAAACTAATATTGATAATAATTTATGAGTATATTGATTTATGAAAAATATTTGCATAATATTTTGTTAAGAAACCCCTCTGTGCTATGTATAAATGTGTTTATATAGTACCAGTGGAGGAGCTATTTGAATCAAATTTTCAGCTAAAATCCAAATTCCTAGAAGCAGTACCAGTTAGAAGGAATTGAGGAGAGATGATCCAGTCTGGGGATGACAAATTGGTTTTTGAGACCCTCTCAAATGGCCCATGTGGGGCAGTGCAGCGATTCCCCTTGGGCCATTCCTGAGTCCTGCCCTGGATCCCAGCAGAAATCCTCCCCTCAAGCCCTGATCCCTCAATTTGAGTGTTTCCCTTCATTTTTGGGTTGTGCCAGAGCTCGGTGGCACCTGAGCACCGTGGGTTGACCTGAAAATATAATGGGGAAAATTAAAACAATAATGGAATTTCCCTGCTTCAGGGTCCAGCCTTTCCTAGGGAAGCAGATCCAGAATATTCAGAATATTGCAGTGTCCCCTTCTCCTTCCTCAGCCCCCACCGTGCTGTGGGACATCCCTGGGCTGGTTTGGGGTCGGAGCCACCCCAAGGGCTCGTCCCTGGAGCAATCCATCATCCATCCATCATCCATCCATCCATCATCCATCATCCATCCATCATCCATCCATCCATCCATCCATCCATCCATCCATCCATCATCCATCCATCCATCCATCCATCATCCATCATCCATCCATCATCCATCCATCCATCCATCATCCATCCATCATCCATCCATCATCCATCATCCATCCATCCATCATCCATCCATCCATCCATCCATCCATCCATCATCATCATCCATCCATCCATCCATCCATCCATCCATCCATCATCCATCCATCATCCATCCATCATCCATCCATCCATCCATCCATCATCCATCCATCATCCATCATCCATCCATCATCCATCATCCATCCATCCATCCATCCATCATCCATCCATCCATCATCCATCCATCATCCATCATCCATCCATCATCCATCCATCATCCATCCATCATCCATCCATCCATCATCCATCATCCATCCATCCATCCATCATCCATCCATCCATCCCTCCATCCATCATCCATCCATCATCCATCCATCCATCCATCCATCATCCATCCATCATCCATCATCCATCCATCCATCCATCCATCATCCATCCATCATCCATCCATCATCCATCCATCCATCATCCATCCATCCATCCATGGATCCATCATCCATCCATCCATCCATCATCCATCCAATCATCCATCATCCATCATCCATCATCATCCATCATCCATCATCCATCCATCCATCCATCCATCCATCCATCCATCCATCATCCATCCATCATCCATCCATCCATCCACATCATCCATCCATCCATCATCCATCATCCATCCATCCATCCATCCATCCATCATCCATCATCCATCCATCATCCATCACATCCATCATCCATCCATCATCCCATCCATCCATCCATCATCCATCCGATCCATCCATCCATCCATCCATCATCCACCATCCATCCATCATCCATCCATCCATCATCCATCCATCCATCATCATCCATCATCCATCCATCCATCCAATCCATCCATCCATCCATCCATCCATCATCCATCCTCATCCATCCATCATCCATCCATCCATCCATCCATCATCCATCCATCCAACAACCATCATCCATCCATCCATCCAACATCCATCATCCATCCATCCATCCATCCATCCATCATCCATCCCATCAACCATCCATCCATCCATCCATCCATCCATCCATCATCCATCCATCCACATCACCACATCCATCCATCATCCATCCATCCATCCATCATCCATCCATCATCCATCCATCATCCATCCATCCATCCATCATCCATCCATCATCCATCCATCCATCCATCATCCATCCAACATCCATCCATCATCCATCCATCATCCATCCATCCATCCATCCATCATCCATCCATCATCCATCCATCATCCATCCATCATCCATCCATCCATCCATCATCCATCCATCCATCCATCCATCCATCCATCCATCCATCCATCATCCATCCATCCATCCATCATCCATCCATCCATCCATCCATCCATCCATCCATCATCCATCCATCCATCCATCCATCATCCATCCATCATCCATCCATCCATCCATCCATCCATCCATCATCCATCCATCCATCCATCCATCATCCATCCATCCATCCATCCATCCATCCATCATCCATCCATCATCCATCCATCCATCCATCATCCATCCATCCATCCATCCATCATCCATCCATCCATCCATCCATCCATCCATCCATCCATCATCCATCCATCATCCATCATCCATCCATCATCCATCCATCATCCATCCATCATCCATCCATCCATCATCCATCCATCCATCCATCCATCCATCATCCATCCATCCATCATCCATCATCCATCCATCATCCATCCATCATCCATCCATCCCATCCATCATCCATCCATCCATCCATCCATCCATCATCCATCATCCATCCATCATCCATCCATCCATCCATCCATCCATCCATCCATCCATCCATCCATCCATCCATCCATCCATCCATCCATCCATCATCCATCCACCCATCCATCATCCATCCATCCATCCATCCATCCATCATCCATCCATCCATCATCCATCCATCATCCATCCATCCATCCATCCATCCATCCATCCATCATCCATCCATCCATCCATCCATCATCCATCATCCATCCATCATCCATCCATCCATCCATCCATCCATCCATCATCCATCCATCCATCCATCCATCATCCATCCCTCCATCCATCATCCATCCATCCCTCCATCCATCATCCATCCCTCCATCATCCATCCATCCATCCATCCATCATCCATCCCTCCATCCATCATCCATCCATCCATCCATCCATCATCCATCCCTCCATCCATCATCCATCCATCCCTCCATCCATCATCCATCCATCCATCATCCATCCATCCATCCATCCATCCATCCATCCATCCATCCATCCATCATCCTTCCATCCATCCATCATCCATCCATCCATCATCCATCCATCCATCCATCCATCCATCCATCCATCCATCCATCCATCATCCATCCATCCATCCATCATCCATCCATCCATCATCCATCCATCCATCCATCCATCATCCATCCATCATCCATCCATCATCCATCCATCCATCCATCCATCCATCATCCATCCATCCATCATCCTTCCATCCATCCATCATCCATCCATCCATCATCCATCCATCCATCCATCCATCCATCCATCCATCCATCCATCCATCATCCATCCATCCATCCATCATCCATCCATCATCCATCCATCCATCCATCATCCATCCATCATCCATCCATCATCCATCCATCATCCATCCATCCATCATCCATCCATCCATCATCCATCATCCATCCATCATCCATCCATCCATCATCCATCATCCATCCATCCATCATCCATCCATCCATCCATCCATCCATCCTCCATCCATCATCCATCATCCATCCATCCATCCATCATCCATCATCCATCATCCATCCATCATCCATCCATCCATCATCCATCATCCATCCATCATCCATCCATCATCCATCCACCCATCCATCATCCATCCATCCATCCATCCATCCATCATCCATCATCCATCCATCATCCATCCATCCATCCATCCATCCATCCATCCATCCATCCATCATCCATCATCCATCCATCATCCATCCATCCATCCATCCATCCATCCATCATTCATCCATCCATCCATCCATCATCCATCCATCCATCCATCCATCCATCATCCATCCATCCATCATCCATCCATCATCCATCATCCATCCATCCATCATCCATCCATCATCCATCCATCCATCATCCATCCATCATCCATCCATCCATCCATCCATCATCCATCCCTCCATCCATCATCCATCCATCCCTCCATCCATCATCCATCCATCCATCCATCCATCATCCATCCCTCCATCCATCATCCATCCATCCCTCCATCCATCATCCATCCATCCATCCATCCATCCATCCATCCATCCATCCATCCATCCATCCATCCATCCATCATCCATCCATCCATCATCCATCCATCCATCCATCCATCCATCCATCCATCCATCATCCATCCATCCATCCATCATCCATCATCCATCCATCCATCATCCATCCCCCTGTGCCAGCCCGGCCCAGGAGCCTTTGGGACAGACGGGCAGGGCTGTGCTGGGTGTCAGAACCCCCTCATAACAACCAGGGAATAATGAAAAATTAATTAATCGCACAAAACTGAGAAGGATTTAAATAAATTTTAATTTGGTGATGCTGCTGGCACTGCTGGTGCTGGGCCACCAGATAGCAGCACCTGCCTGTGGAATCACAGAGATTCCTTTTTTTTTTTTTGGGATGTCACTTTTTGGGTCCCTTTTTTTGGTTGTCCCTCTGTGTTTCAGTTTCATCACCCCAAATTATTGATGGTGTTTAATACAATCCACAGCAGCACCTCCCATTCATTGTGTGCAAGGTTTTGTTGCCTTGAGAGCCACAAAATTTGGTTTGGAAAGTGGTGGTGGTTTAGGGCATTTAGTGGGTCAGGGTATTTGGTGTTTTAGGATGTTTTGTGGGTGAAGGGGGTTCCTGGGAGCTGTCAGGAAAAAGCAGGGAAAAAAGAAAAGAATAAAATCCCATCGGGAGAGGTGAGAGCTGGGTGTAAGGAAATGGTGGTTGGAGATTTTCATCACAGGAGGAATTTAAAAGCGAAAATGCAACTGAGGCAGGAGTGGCTGAGCCTTGGAATAAATGAGTGGAAACAATACTGAATTTAGGGAATTTTTGCATTGATCACAATAAGGAAATATCCCTTTGAAAAACAGGAAAAAAAAGAATAAAAATCCCATCAGGAGAAGTGAGAGCTGGGTGTAAGGAAATGGTGGTTGGAGATTTTCATCACAGGAGGAACTTAAAAGCAAAATGCAGCTGAGGCAGGAGTGCCTGAGCCTTGGAATAAATTAGTGAAAACAATACCAAATTTGGGAGATTTTTGCATTGGTAACAATAAGGAAACATCCCGAAAAAAAAAAGAATAAAATAAAATCCCATCAGGAGAGGTGAGAGCTGGGTGTAAGGAAATGGTGGTTGGAGATTTTCATCACAGGAGGAATTTAAAAGTGAAATGCAGAGGAGTGCCTGAGCCTTGGAATAAATTAGTGGAAACAATATCAAATTCAGGGAATTATTGCATTGATCACAATAAGGAAATATCCCCCAAAAAACCAGGAAAAAAAAAATAAAAAACCCATCAGGAGAGGTGAGAGCTGGGTCTAAGGAAGGACATGGACTGAATTGGGGTTGGAGATTTTCATCACAGGAGGAATTTAAAAGCGAAATGCAGCTGAGGCAGGAGTGGCTGAATCTTGGAATAAATGAGTGACAACAATACTGAATTTAGGAGATTTTTGCATGGAGCACAATAAGGAAGCATCCCTAAAAAAACAGGAAAAAAAAGAATAAAATAAAAACCTTTCAGGAGAGGTGAGAGCTGGGTGCAAGGAAATGGTGGTTGGAGATTTTCATCACAGGAGGAATTTAAAAGTGAAATGCAGCTGAGGCAGGAGTGCCTGAGCCTTGGAATAAATGAGTGAAAACAATACTGAATTTAGGGGATTATTGCATGGAGCACAATAAGGAAACATCCCAAAAATAAAAAGAATAAAATAAAATCCCATCAGGAGAGGTGAGAGCTGGGTGTAAGGAAATGGTGGTTGGAGATTTTCATCACAGGAGGAATTTAAAAGTGAAATGCAGCTGAGGCAGGAGTGCCTGAGCCTTGGAATAAATGAGTGAAAACACCGAATTTAGGGGATTATTGCATGGAGCACAATAAGGAAACACCCCCCAAAAAGGAAACCTAAAAAAAACAGGAAAAAAAAAAGAATAAAATCCCATCAGGAGAGGTGAGAACTGGGTGTAAGGAAATGGTGGTTGGAGATTTTCATCACAGGAGGAATTTAAAAGTGAAATGCAACTGAGGCAGGAGTGGCTGAGCCTTGGAATAAATGAGTGAAAACAACACCGAATTTAGGAGATTTTTGCGTGGAACACAATAAGGAAACATCCCTAAAAAAACAGGAAAAAAAAAATAAAAAACCCATCAGGAGAGGTGAGAGCTGGGTGTAAGGAAATGGTGGTTGGAGATTTTCATCACAGGAGGAATTTAAAAGTGAAATGCAGAGGAGTGCCTGAGCCTTGGAATAAATGAGTGAAAACAACACCGAATTTAGGGGATTATTGCATGGAGCACAATAAGGAAACATCCCTAAAAAAACAGGGAAAAACAAAAGAATAAAATAAAAACCTTTCAGGAGAGGTGAGAGTTGGGTGTGAGGAAATGGTGGTTGGAGATTTTCATCACAGGAGGAATTTAAAATGCAGCTGAGGCAGGAGTGCCTGAGCCTTGGAATAAATGAGTGACAACAATACTGAATTCAGGAGATTTTTGCATTGATCACAATAAGGAAGCATCCCTAAAAAACCAGGAAAAAAAATAATAAAAAACCCATCAGGAGAGGTGAGAGCTGGGTGTAAGGAAGTGGTGGTTGGAGATTTTCATCACAGGAGGAATTTAACAGCAAAATGCAGGAGTGCCTGAGCCTGGATTTCCTGTCTCTGTTTTTCCAGCCCCGGTGGGTCTGGGCTGTTGTGCTCAGCTGAAATCAGCAGGGGTTGGGGTCTCAGGGATGGGGTTTGTTGGGAGCCACAGCAGAAAATAACTGAAATAAAGTGTTTTTCTGGATACAGCCGCATGTTCCGTGTATTTCTGGGGATTATTCAGCATTTAAAAGCAGCAACATGGCACCTAATCCTGGCACCTGGGTGCCAAGTGTGGGTTTATTCCTAATCCTGTACCTAACAAGGTGTGGGTTTATTCCTATTCCTGTACCTAACAAGGTGTGGGTTTATACTTAATCCTGTACCTAACAAGGTGTGGGTTTATACTTAATCCTGTACCTAACAAGGTGTGGGTTTACTCCGTTTCCTCTATTTTGCAAGGCATGGGTTTATTCCTAATCCTGTACCTAACAAAGTCTGGATTTATTCCTAATTCTGCACCTAACAAGGCATGGATTTATTCCTAATCCTGTACCTAACAAAGTCTGGGTTTATTCCTAATCCTGTATTTGACAAAGTCTGGGTATATTCCTAGTCCTGTACCTAACAAACCTGGGTTTATTCCTAATTCTACACCTAACAAATCATGGGTTTATTCCTAATCCTGTACCTGGGGGCAAGTTGTGGATTTATATCTGATCCTGTACCTTACAAGGTGTGGGTTTACACCCAGTCCTGTACCTAACAATGGGTGTGTTTGCACCTAGTCCTGTACCTAACAAGGCCTGGTTTTATACTTAAACCTGTACCTAACAAGGTGTGGGTTTATACATAATCCTGCACCTAACAAAGAATGGATTTATTCCTTATCCTGTACCTAACAAAATCTGGGTTTATGCCTAATCCTGCACCTAACAAGTCATGGGTTTATTCTTAATTCTGTACCTGGGGGCAAGTCGTGGATTTATACTTGATCCTGTACTTTACAAGGGGTGGGTTTATTCCTGTTCCTGTACCTAACAAAGCCTGGGTTTATTCCTATTCCGGTACCTAACAAAATTTGGGTTTATTCCTATTCCTGTACCTAACAAAGCCTGGGTTTGTTCCTGTTCCTGTACCTAACAAGGCATGGGTTTATTCCTAATCCTGTACCTGGGGGCAAGTCGTGGATTTATACCTGATCCTGTACCTTACAAGGGGTGGGTTTATTCCTAATTCTATACCTAACAAAGCCTGGGTTGATACCTAATCCTGTACCTAACAAAGCCTGGGTTTATTCCTGTTCCTGTACCTAACAAAACCAGGGTTTATTCCTAATCCTGTACCTAACAAAGCCTGGGTTTATTCCTAATCCTGTACCTAACAAAGCCTGGGTTTATTCCTAATCCTGTACCTAACAAAATCTGGGTTTATTCCTGTTCCTGTACCTAACAAAGCCTGGGTTTATTCCTGTTCCTGTACCTAACAAAACCAGGGTTTATTCCTAATCCTGTACCTAACAAAACCTGGGTTTATTCCTAATCCTGGTACCTAATGAAGTGTGGGTTTATTCCTAATCCTGTAAAGTGTGGGTTTATTCCTGTTCCTGTACCTAACAAAATCTGGGTTTAAACCTAATCCTCTACCTAACAAAGTCTGGGTTTAAACCTAATCCTGTACCTCACGAGGAATGGATTTATTCCTAATTCTGTACGTAACAAAACCTGGGTTTATTCCTGTTCCTGTACCTAACAAAGCCGGGGTTTATTCCCACCGCTCTTTCCCCAGCACACACAGGCGCTCAGCACCCTCCTCCTCCTCCTCCTCCTCCTCCTGCTCTTCCTCCACTCTCCCCCATCTCCCCATCCCTCCCAGCCGGTCCCCCCTGTGGGTGCCTCTGTCCCCGGCAGTGATTTCCAGCAGCAGCAGCGCTGGTTTCGCTGCTCACCCTCCCAGCCGGTCCCCCCGGCGGGTGCCTCTGCTCCCGGCAGTGATTTCCAGCAGCAGCAGCGCTGGTTTCGCTGCTCGCCCTCCCAGCCGGTGCCCCCGGTGCCTCCTCTGTTCCCGGCAGTGATTTCCAGCAGCAGCCGCGCTGATTTCACTCCCCATCCCTCCCAGCCGGTCCCCCCGGCGGGTGCCTCTGTTCCCGGCAGTGATTTCCAGCAGCAGCAGCGCTGATTTCACTCCCCATCCCTCCCAGCCGGTCCCCCCGGTGCCTCCCTCTGTTCCCAGCAGTGATTTCCAGCAGCAGCAGCGCTGATTTCACTCCCCATCCCTCCCAGCCGGTGCCCCCGGTGCCTCCTCTGTTCCCGGCAGTGATTTCCAGCAGCAGCCGCGCTGGTTTCGCTGCTCGCCCTCGCTCAATGCTCGCAGCGCGGTGTTTGCGCGGCCCCAGAGGCGCAGCGAGTGTTAGCGTGTCACGGGCCGCCCGCAGGCAGCATTAGGCTGTAATTTGAAAGTGAGTGAAGCGATAATGCCGCGCTCCCCGCTTTTGTGAGCCTGCATTAATGCAGCTCTGCCAGCACCAGGCATCGACTGCCGCTAATAGTGCGAGGGAGGGTGGCAAAATTGGGGCTGATGCAGGAAATAAAGGGTATTGACCAGCCCACTGCAGCGCCACAGCGGCCTTTAATCTATGAGTGCCCTCGATGGGGGTGTTTTAATGCAGCTTCAGTGTCAATCGCATTTGCAGTCCCCACTCTGCCTGCTGGGAGCCGGGGTCAGGCTGTGCCTCAGAGCTCATGGGTATTGATCGTGGCCAGGCTCGGGGCTCTGGGTTATAATTATTTCATTAAACCGTTTAATGGTTATCAAATATGAACCCCTCTCCTGTTCCATTTAGGAATTATTGCAATTGTTAATCCATGTCAAGCTTATTTTAGTGAAATTGGCTGATGCTGCCGAGTGCTGGCCGAGCCCCTCCCTGTGGGCTGATCCCAGGAGAGCCCCTCTCCCGTGGCTCTCTCTGGGATTTGGGCTTGGATCCCACTGATCCTGCATTGAAGATCATCCCAAATGAGAGCAGGGACAGCCTGCTCCCCTCTCAGAGCTGATTTTTGGTGGGGTCACAGTGGAGGAGATGCTGGGGCTCTTTCCTTACACCAGAACCTGGAGGAACAGGTTTTAGGGAGCCAGGGCAGGTTTAGGTTGGATTTTGGGAAAGGTTCTTCCCCCAGAGGTGCTGGGCACAGCCCCGAGGCTGCCAGAGCTCCAGGGATTTCTGGATTTTGTGGGGTTGTTCTGGTGTCTGTGCATGACCAGGGCTTGGACCAACCCTTGTGGGTCCCTCCCAGTTTAGGATATTCCATGACTCTTTTGGAGCCCATTCTGTGCCTCAGTTTCCCATGGAATTGCACTTTCCTCACCCTTTTGGGGTTTAGGGATGAAAAAGGGCAAATCATGCCCAAACCCCTCCTCTTTTTCAGACAGGTTGTTCATGCCTGTAAAGGAGGGAGAAAATTCCCCTTCCAAAGTGTTCCTGGATCCTTTATGAGAACACAAACAATTCTGATGTTGTTCCCTTGGAACCATCCCATGGCTGGTCCCAAATGTCTGAGCAGCTTCCAGAGCAGAGGTTGCTGCTGCTGCAGGGGCTTTTCCCTCTTCCCAAGGTGTTTTATTCTCCTCATGAGCACCTTGAACTGGCACTTTTGGGGGCTCCTCTTGGTTCCTCACCCTCCAGAAGTGCAAGAGTTGCTCCTGGCCTGAACTTTGTGGGATTTGGGCTTGGGTTTTAATGTTAAAGTGAATTCTGAGTTCCTCTCCATCTGACTTTTCCTCCTCATGAATGGCACATTAAATCAGGGTTTAATTGCTGGAACTGGGACATCCCAGAGGAGCTGTGGGAGCCCCAGGGACTCTCCTCAGCTGCCCCAGGGCACCCTCCTGCCCTCTGCCCCAGCCCAGAGCACAGAGATGGATAAAAACTGGATGAGCCCAGGTGTGGGGAGCCCTTGGAATTTGTATTCCAGATCCAGAAGTGCAAGAGCTGCTCCTGGCACAATTTTTGTGGGATTTGGGTTTGTTTTTTCCTATTAAAGTGAATTGTGAGTTCCTCTCCATCCCACTTTTCCTCCTCATTAAGTCAGGGTTTAATTGCTGGAACTGGGATATTCCAGAGGAGCCGTGGGAGCCCCAGGGATATGGGGAACCTTTGGAATGCATTTGTATTCCAGATCCACTGCAGATCCAGAAGTTCAACAGTTGCTCCTGGATGAACTTTGTGGGATTTGGGCTTGGGTTTTAACGTTAAAGTGAATTCTGAGTTCCTCTTCACCTCACTTTTCTTCCTCATTAAGTCAGGGTTTAATTGCTGGAACTGGGACATCCCAGAGGAGCTGTGGGAGCCCCAGGGACTCTCATCAGCTGCCCCAGGGCACCCTCCTGCCCTCTGCCCCAGCCCAAATCACACAGAGGGATAAAAACTGGATGAGCCCAGGTGTGGGGAGCCTTTGGAATTTGTATTCCAGATCCAGAAGTGCAAGAGCTGTTCCTGGCACAATTTTTATGGGATCTGGGCTTGGTTTTTCCTATTAAAGTGAATTGTGAGTTCATCTTTGTCTGACTTTTCCTCCTCATGAATGGCACATTAAATCAGGGTTTAATTGCTGGAACTGGGACATCCCAGAGGAGCTGTGGGAGCCCCAAGGACTCTCATCAGCTGCCCCAGGGCACCCTCCTGCCCTCTGCCCCAGCCCAAATCACCCAGAGGGATAAAAACTGGATGAGCCCAGGTGTGGGGAGCCTTTGGAATTTGTATTCCAGATCCATTGGAGCCTGTATTCCTTGGCACCTTTCCACGGGAGCCCTGGATGCTCTGGAAGAAGCTATATCTTAATTTGAACAAAGTGATTCCAGTTTCTGTGGGCAGGCAGTGCAGTTCCTGCAGAGTCCTTTATCAGTATTCTGTGCTGCCTCCTGGCAGCTGCTCATTTGCTGTTGCCTCAACCTGTGCTGACCTCATTTTCTCTCACAGAGCAGTGAAGGATTTGGTAAAAATTAGTTATATTAGTGGCTCCCGATCCAGCCAGTTTATTTGTGATATGACAAATATTTCAGCCATTAGGATCTTTCCATCTCTAAGCAGCTTAAATGCACTCACTTATATTCCAAATCACTGCTTAATTTAAAAGCCTATTTGTGCAGATTGGCTCAGGCAGGGAAAAAAACCTGCGGAACACTCACCCCTCCAAAGAGGGCTGTGGGATTGGATCCCCACTCCATAACTTCACTGAGCCTCTAATCACTGTGAGCACGCCAGGAGCACAGCAATCCCATGGAGGAAAGGTGGGAACACAGCAATCCCATGGAGGAAATGTGGGAACGCAGAAATTCCATGGGGGAAATGAGGGAATGCAGCAATTCCATGGAGGGACAGTGGGAACGCAGAAATTCCATAGAGGAAGAGCAGGAACACAGCAATTCCATGGAGGGACGGTGGGAATGCAGAAATTCCATGGAGGAAATGAGGGAACACAGCAATCCCATGGAGGAAATGTGGGAACGCAGAAATTCCATGGGGGAAATGAGGGAATGCAGAAATTCCATGGAGAGAGAGTGGGAGCACAGCAATTCCATGGAGGAATAATGGGAACACAGCAATCCCATGGAGGAAATGTGGGAACGCAGCAATTCCATGGAGAAAATGAGGGAATGCAGAAATTCCATGGAGAGAGAGTGGGAACACAGCAATTCCATGGAGGAAGAGCAGGAACACAGCAATCCCATGGAGGAAAGGTGGGAACACAGAAATTCCATGGAGGGACAGTGGGAGCACAGCAATTCCATGGAGGAAATGTGGGAACACAGCAATTCCATGGAGGAAATGAGGGAATGCAGCAATTCCATGGAGGAAATGAGGGAATGCAGAAATTCCATGGAGAGAGAGTGGGAATGCAGCAATTCCATGGAGGAAATGTGGGAACACAGCAATTCCATGGAGTGAGGGTGGGAACACAGCAATTCCATGGAGGAAATGTGGGAACGCAGCAATTCCATGGAGGAAATGTGGGAATGCAGAAATTCCATGGAGTGACAGTGGGAACACAGCAATTCCATGGAGTGAGGGTGGGAACACAGCAATTCCATGGAGTGAGAATGGGAACACAGAAATTCCATGGAGGAAATGTGGGAACACAGCAATTCCATGGAGGAAATGTGGGAACACAGAAATTCCATGGGGGAAATGTGGGAACACAGCAATTCCATGGAGGAAATGTGGGAACACAGAAATTCCATGGGGGAAATGTGGGAACACAGCAATTCCATGGAAACACAGTGGGAACACAGCAATTCCATGGAGGGATAATGAGAACACAGCAATTCCATGGAGGGATAATGAGAACACAGAAATGCCATGGAGGAAATGTGGGAACGCAGAAATTCCATGGCGGGAGGGTGGGAACACAGCAATTCCATGGAGGAAGAGCAGGAACACAGCAATTCCATGGAGGGATGGTGGGAACACAGCAATTCCATGGAGGGATGGTGGGAACACAGCAATTCCATGGAGGAAATGTGGGAACACAGAAATTCCATGGAGGAAATGTGGGAACACAGAAATTCCATGGGGGAAATGTGGGAACACAGCAATTCCATGGAGGGAGGGTGGCAGGAGCTGGGGCTGCAGGCCATGGGTGGATGCTGCTGCACGGATGGAGGCAAGATGGGGGGCACAGGGTGTCACCCTGGGGTTCTTCTTCCTTCTTCTTCTTCCTTCTCCATGGGTTTGGGTGGCGTTTTGTAATTGGGCAGTAAAGTCAGCTCTTAGTTGGGTAGTTTGGCTTTAAAAGCCCTTGGAACAAGAGATTGTTGCCATTTTGTGACTTGTTGCAGAACTCATGGCTGTGAGGCTGTTTTAGTGATAAGAAATAATAAATTAACACCTGAGTGTGAACATGAACCACTGCCTCAAGTGCCTTCAGTCCAGACCCAGAGGAACCAACAGCTGGAACTGCCACAGACCTCAGTGGATGCACCTTGGGCAGCACGAGAGCCCAGCCAGGGCTGCACCCAGGATGAACCAAAATGGTCCCAAAACGAACCCAAGATGAACCCAAATGGTCCCAGAATGAACCCAAGATGACCCAAAATGGTCCCAGAATGAACCCAAGATGACCCAAAATGGTCCCAAAATGAACCCAAGATGACCCAAAATGGTCCCAGAATGAACCCAAGATGACCCAAAATGGTCCCAGAATGAACCCAAGATGACCCAAAATGGTCCCAAAATGGTCCCAAAATGAACCCAAGATGACCCAAAATGGTCCCAAAATGGTCCCAAAATGACCCAAAATGACCCCAAATGGTCCCAAAATGCACGAGCGCTCCCGGGGTCTCTCCCTGGGATCAGTTCTGCTCCATTTGCATCTTGCAGTTCATTGTCCCATCCCAGCTTTAGCCCAGGCAGTCCCATCCTTGTTTTTCTCTCTCCAGCCCACGGTGTTTGTGCTCCTGGGCTGAGATTTGGATCATTTGTCCTTGGTGCCCAGCTGGAGCAGGAATTGTTTTTGGAATTTCTGCTTGTGTCAGCTGGGATGTTTAAATTCTAATTTAAACACAAAATAGTTCCAAATTTTCTGAATTTTTACAGTAGCTTATGGCAGAGGATTCTGACTGAAAATAATTGTCTTTGATAAATTCTCCTGCACCTTTCACAATTAGGGAGTGAATTTTACTCATATGGAATTACTGGGAATTTTACTCATATGGAATTGTGTCAGCTGGGATGCTTGAACTCTAATTTAAAAAGAAAATAGCTCCAAATTTTTTACAGTAGGTCATGGTCGAGGATTCTGACTGGAAAGAATTATCCTTGATAAATTCTCCTGCACCTTTCACAATTAGGGAGCTAATTCTACTCACATGGAATTAGTGCTTGTGTCAGCTGGGATGTTTGAACTCAAATTTAAACATAAAATAGCTCTACATTTTTACAGTAGCTTATGGCAGAGGATTCTGACTGAAAATAATTGTCCTTGATAAATTTTCCTGCACCTTTCACAATTAGGGAGTGAATTCTACTCACATGGAATTACTGCTTGTGTCAGCTGGGATGTTTGAACTCAAATTTAAACATAAAATGGCTCTAAATTTTTACAGTAGGTTATGGCAGAGGATTCTGACTGAAAATAATTGTCCTTGATAAATTTTCCTGCATCTTTCACAATTAGGGAAATTTACTCACATGGAATTAGTGCTTGTGTCAGCTGGGATGTTTGAACTCAAATTTAAACATAAAATAACTCTACATTTTTACAGTAGGTTATGGCAGAGGATTCTGACTGAAAATAATTGTCCTTAATAAATTTTCCTGCATCTTTCACAATTAGGGAGTGATGGAGACACGTTTAATTGCAAGGCAAAGCTTCACAAACCAGAGCAAACTGTAATTCTTGCTCAGCCTCACTCCTCAACTTGCCAGGCTCTGGGAGTTCAGATGCTGATGGAAGTGCATCGATTTTCCCCTATATTGAAAGCTTCCAAAAAAAAAACCAACCCAAACCCTCCTCAACAAAAAAAAAACCCCAACCCACCTCCTGGGCTGCAAGTCCCATGGTTCCAATTAAAATCACCTGTTAACTTAAAAAGGTCTCTTTTTAAAAAGGGGTTTAAAAGATTTTCATTTAATTGATTCCGTGTAAAATGCTCTTTACAATTACCACTACAAACTACTCGTTTCCCACTGAGTAAGACCCAATTTGAGATGTTTATCAAGACTTTGCACTCTTTGCACTCTCCATACTGAGTTCTTGAATTCTTTATTGACAGCTTGCATCTGTCAGCCGGGGATATTTTTAGTTGGTGGCAAGAAAGCTTTTAAAAGGTTCTGATGGTTGGATTTTGCAGCCTCTCTGTTGACGGTGGTCACGGGGGTTTGTAAAAGATAGAAGAGACAAGATCTTGATTTCATGATCAGAAGGCTTGATTTATTATATTATGATATATATATAGCATTATAACTATACTACATAGACATAGAAAGGAAAGGAGATTCTTCAGAAGCTGGCAAAGATAAGAATAGAGATAGAAAGAATGAATAACCAAGGTCTGATCAGAAGGCTTGATTTATTATATTATGATATATATATAGCATTATAACTCTACTACATAGAGATAGAAAGGAAAGGGAGATTCTTCAGAAGCTGGCAAAGATAAGAATAGAGATAGAAAGAATGAATAACCAAGGTCTGATCAGAAGGCTTGATTTATTATATTATGATATATATATAACATTATAACTACACTACATAGAGATAGAAAGGAAAGGAGCTTCTTCAGAAGCTGGCTAAGCTAAGAATAGAATAGAAATAATGAATAACAAAGATCTGTCTGCCTTGGCAGGGAGGACAGCAGCTCCACCCTGAGTGGTTGCCCGACCTGGCTGCTGTCTCTGCTCAGGCACCCGCAGGATGGATCAAAGGACGAGTCTGGACTCTTCAATGCTTCACTCTTCAGAATGTTTGTTAATTTTTATCTCACAGAGTTTTCCTCTCTGCCAGGAGTTTTTATCTCCTGCCATGAACTTCCTCACAATTAATAAAATTGTGGCGCTGGTTGAACCTCCTCAGTGGGATCTGACCCGCAAGGCAGCCAAGGGCACTCTGCCCACCCTCGGGGCGGTCGTGTCCTTTTATAACAAAAACTCCCTACATTATATTTACCTTTTATCCCCAATACCTTTCACCCTTATTGAGAAGTGCACCTTCACCATAAACAAATCCCCAAGTGCCAACACCACCACAGAAGATGGAAGACAAGAAGAAGAAAGAAGAAGCATGAGACACACCCCGATTCCTCCATCTTGTCTCCATAACCCCCCTGTACCGAGATATAACCCCCTGTACCATAATCCCAAAATCCATATTCACCCTGAGAATGATCCCTCCACCACTTAAACCGTGCTCATTCTCATGTGTTGACGGTGGTCACAGGGGTTTGTAGAGGATGGAAGAGACAGGATCTTGATTCCATGATCAGAAGGCTTGATTTATTATATTATGATATTTATATAACATTATAACTCTACTACATAGAGATAGAAAAGAAAGAGGCTTCTTCAGCAGCTGGCAAAGATAAGAATAGAGATAGAAAGAATGAATAACCAAGGTCTGTGTCTGGCACAGAGCGAGAGCAGCTCCACCATGAGTGCTCAGTGAATCCAAACATCCACAGGGACCAACCACGGGTGGACCTGTTGCATTCCCCAGCAGCAGATAATAATTGTTTACATTTGTCACTGAGCTTCTCAGCTCCAGCAGGGACA